>NQIM01000051.1:0-134956 GCA_003426235.1 Xylaria polymorpha
CGATAACTGGCTGCGAGCGGGCGCATACGTACATGGAAATCGGCGTTGGTCTGGTCTGGTCTGGCCTGGTCTTGGTTGGTTCAAGTCCAGGGGATCCTCCCTCTTCTCCCGTAGCTCCACCAACCAAGGATTGGTGGGGTGTCATTGTATAACGAAGGAAATTGGGCAATGGCATGGCGTTTCTAAGGCATATACCACAACACATGATTCATGGGCTTCGAAGGCTTCGTTTTGTCATGGTTCGGCGTTTCCACGACCATGTGGCAAGGGCTAGCGTTTTGTTTTTTCTACTGCACGAGATCAGACATATTAGGTTGAGTTATATTAGGTTGGGTCTGGTCAGGTATCATGGACACTCGCAAAGACAGCGTTAACATGCGAGGAAATCTATCTGTCGATTTTCCTTCTCTACTATCCAGTATGTATGTATAGCACAGCATGCAGCATGGCAAGGAAGGGGGGGAGGGGGGCGGGGATATAGATAGATACATCTAACATGGGGATGGAATTCTGTCTTAGGAGGTTGACTGCTAAAAGCACCTACCTACCTAGTCCAGCTCATGAGATCCAAGTCTGTATAAATCAAAACATAAGTATGACTAAAGTTTTCAACTAAAGCAGCTTGTGGAGGGTTTGCGGTGCGTATACTCAGAAAAGTAGTAGCCAGTTCAGTAGACGTGGTAAGACGCGGATATCGAAACCACGCATCCAAGTCTCAGGTACGTATCGCTGCCTAAGTTAGCGGTGTCATTATTGTTGCATTTACAACGTTTGTTGCCCGAAGGAGTAGGTAGGTAGATAGTAGATATAGGTACCTAGGTTACCTTGGTTGTGGGATAGCTACATGTATGTTGGTTGTTGGGTGAGAACTTGCAGTACATAGATAACTTGTATGTATGTTATTATTCCACGTTGTGTTGCCTGCGGAATCACATGTTAGCTATATCTAGAGGAGCGGTGGTTGCACAGCATTCCATTTCCCCACAGCTTCTATCCCAGAGTACATATGTACCTAATTTAGCTCCATTTTCTGTGGAATGTTACCTGAGTACTTCATACTTCGTACTTAAGTAGGTACCTAAGATACATACATGTACGTATATAAATGGGTCCATCTGATGACGTCGACCCAATGCCATCATCACATCTCTAGCTGTATGAATATCAACTTTATACAGAACAATGAATTATTTCCCCTGACGAAATGCTATTTACTTGTAGTAATAAAATCACATTTCTTCTACGTATGATTATCCTATCAGCGACCTCTACAGACCCAAAGCTAAGCAACTACACTAGACTACCTAGAACTACCCAATGCTGTTGTCCAACATCCAATAACACCGCGACAGATAGCAGGGCAAGACAACACAGCACAGCACACACCTTCACAACCCAACAACTTAGACCAAGACTCTGCATTCGCCAACCACGTTACGGAAACACAGAGTGTGAATCGGCAGTTTGCAAGGCGAGCCCACACAGAAGATGAACTCCGGGCTGGACTAGACTAGGGGAATATCGAAGCAAGCATCCGAGACCAAGCAGACCGAGACACACACGCCGCTGCCGCAGATAGATAGATCGATCGACACCATTCCACCACACGCACTGTTGCTATTTTTGGGATTCGTCACACGTGGAGGGCTCTCGGTTCATTCAACTACCTAGTATAAGTCGGCTCCCACACTTCTGAGAAAAGAAAGAAAGATCCCACCATGCCATCATCATCATCACCCTCGACAAACGCCAACAGCGTCCTGCCAGCTCTCCACCACGCCACATCAGGGTCCCTCGGCACCTTAATTTCAACATGCAGTCTGTATCCCCTGTCCCTAGTAATCGCGCGGCTGCAGGTCCAGCGGCAGCTCCGGCGCCGTCCTCCCGGACCCGCACAGCCGGACGAGGAGGAGGAAGGTCACGCTCCTCCGGAACCGGAAGCCGCTCCTCGCCGGGCTCCCGGTCCTACCGTTCCTCCTACTACTCCAGCTCCTACCTCTCTTCCTCGCGAAGGTCATCCCTCCTCTCCAAGCGAACGAACAGCCGATACACAGGCGGCGGCGGCGGTAGCTCGCGGTCCTCGAAGACCAACACGGCGGCCGCCACCAACAGCCGAGAACGCAGGCCTCGTCGACGCATTTTCGCAGATCTGGAGTTCCGCTGGCGATGGCGGGCTGAGAGCGTTCTATACTGGCCTGGCACAAGGTGAGATATACATCTCTTTCCTCCCCAAGTTTTAGCTAAACCCGGGAAACTCGACGAGATTTCCGTGTACTTAAAGAAAGAGCCAATTGCTAACTACAGGTATTACTAGATGCTCCCAAATCTGTCTTGGACTCTTTCCTCTTCTTTCTATTCTATGAGTGGTTCCGCTCCTTGCGTCTGAGATCGCGCCGGAGGGCGGGCCGCGCGAAAGGCAGAGGGCTGGCCGTGGTCGAGGAGCTGGCCGTCGGCATGGCGGCGGGTGCGTGCTCGCGCACCTTCACCACCCCCATCGCCAACATCGTCACCCGCAAGCAGACGGCGACGCTGATCGATCCCGACGGCGTCGCCGAGACTCGCGAAATCATGCGCCGCATACGAGAGGAGAAAGGCATTGCCGGCTTCTGGTCGGGGTTCTCGGCAACCCTGGTACTGACGCTGAACCCGAGCCTTACATTCTTTCTCCAGGAGTTCCTGAAAGCCACCTTTGCCGATGAGACATACGACGACCCGGGGCCGCGGCTGACCTTTCTGTTTGCGGCGACTAGTAAGGCCATTTCTAGCTTCGTCACGTATCCTTTCCAAATTGCCAAAACTAGGCTGCAGGCCGGCATACCGTTGGATTCGAGCCAGTCGGGCGCAAAGCAAGTGAACTCAAAGTTCGACGAACATGCCGAGGATAGAGATGCCGAAGAAGAGGCTGACAAGCCCAGGCCGATGAGCGCCGTACAAACCCTGGCCCAGCGAAGCATCTTTGGTATGGTAGCCCAGATTATCCGGACCGAAGGGATTGGTTCCCTCTACGATGGTATCGGCGCCGAGTTGCTCAAGGGGTTTTTCAGTCATGGTACAACCATGCTCGCCAAAGATGCGGTGCATAAACTCCTGTTTAAGTTGTACATCTTTGCCCTGGGATTTTTGACGGAGATGCGGAAGCGATACCCCCAGGCGAAAGCCGCACGACGAGAAGCCTTGTTCCATTTACTCCGACATCGTATCGACGGGACTTTGGCCAGCAATATATCGAACTAACGTAGTCTAGACTATGGAGTGGTTGTTGCTGCTAACCTCATCGGTGGACAGGGACCACGGAGCTACTTTAAGAAGGATAAGACTTCAGCCCGCAAGATTTGTCGTATCACCTATTTCTTTTCTGCATAGTCTGGCGTAAGGGTGTTAACGAGAGCTACGCGTTCTACGATTTGTAACATATATAATCATGTAAATGGAGTCTGGGTATACAGGATCGGGTTGGTGAGGACTTACAGCAGCAGAGCTGTACGCATGTATCTTGTTTATTATTTTTGGATCGTCTTCTGGCCTCAGGGTAGATAAACGGCGTATAATAGGGCTGGCGCAAGTCACTGCGGTCCTCGGTTTAGGGCCACGGGTTGAATTCCATGTAATAGGTATCGTTCGAATCGATCAACATTGAAATGCGGCAACGCCATTCTTGCGTACCTGATTGGCACCACCAGCTGAAAAGCCAGTGCCCTCGCTCCTGAGCTCGACTAAACCGGGCCGTATCTTATCCTTGTCCCTTTTCTTCCCTTTAATACCCTCCTCGCGGCTGCCGCCCCCACGTTCAGTTAGGTCGGTGTCGCAGACGTAGCACCTCAGCACGTCGGGTTCCGTGGCGTGTGGATCGTGATGGTTTGATTTCATGAATTTGCTGACACAACTTCCGCACAGCACGTGTCCGCATGGTTTCGCCAGCGTGGCCTTGGACGAGTTCGACAGCCCTTTCTTGCACGACGGACATATGCGCACCGTCTTCCCGTCTTTTCTCTGCTTGTTGCCATCTTCACTGGTGAAATGGACGCTGACTAGCGCGTGTAGCGAATACGTGTGTGGCTTGTCCTCGGGCGACGCCGGACATATGGGGTTCGTCTTGCTCTTTTTGACGACCTCGTGGAGGGTATCGCGGGTGTTGCTGGAGGGTGTGACGGAGGGTACCCAGAACGAGGGCAGGGTCGGCTGCGCAGCTTTTTCGTCATCGATAGCCTTTCGGGCCTTGGCTCGGTCGTCGGCGGCGATGCGCTGGACCTTGTCCTCATCCATTTCAAACTTCCGCTTTCTGGTCCTAGTTCCACTCTGGTGATTGGTCTCGACTGCAGAAGATGCCTCTGCGCCGCGCCTATCATATGTAGGTGTGGGTGCAGGCGTCGACTTGGAGGAGGAGGAGGAGGAGGAGGAGGCGGCGGCGGCGTCGGTGGTACTCCGTGACCGCACATCGAGCCCATTCTGCGTCATCTCGAACTCGCGCACCGCCCTCTCGTCAGCCTCGGCGTCCAGCCTGGCCTGGTGTTCGCGCGCCTCGCGATCCTCCTGCTCCTTCAGCTTCTCCAGGCGCTTGATCTCCTTCTTCTGCGCTAGTATGTTGCTGAGGGCGCACTCGCGACAGAAGATGTCGCCGTGCGTGCACGACACGGGGTCGATGGCGGTCTCGAGGCAGAGGCGGCAGGCGGAGAAGGGGAGGAAGCTCTCGCGGTTGAGACGGGCCGATGTCGACGTCCATGACTGCCGCGCCAGCTCGCGCTCGTACGAGGTGAACACGGCACGGGACGTGTTGCGTTTGCCTGCCGCTTTCTGTTAGCAGGGATCATCGCTGGTGCTTTGCATACAATAATAATATACATATAGACGAAGGCGAGGAAGAAAACGTACTGTGAGACATGGTGATGACGAATTAGGGGCGGCAGAGGGAACAGGAAAAGGTGCCCGATCTGGCGCTGTTCGGGTGTTTATGGGTATTTGGAGGCAATCAGGCACGTCGTCGGGCGGTCATGATTTGGTGGACAAGGTCGTGTTCCTGTAACTGGAAAGTGTGGAATGCTGACGATGTCGTTCATCAATAGTCACATGCAAGTAGAGGAGGATATGTGCATAACCGAAACTCGGGAACTGCAGGTGCTTCGATTGGTTGTAGGTAAGCTACATACATATGTAGGTAGGTACCTAGAGCATTTAAAGTCTTGGCGAAACAAAATGCTTCGACCTCTTAAATTGGTTCCTGCAGACGTTAAGGCGCCCCATATCACAAGTATAGAGTACATGTAATGCTGGGGCTACCAACTTAGATTTATTTATATAGCTTCCTCAATTCGTTCGACATGTACAGTCTAGTCTTTCCATGCCATCATTCTATGGTGTACCTACACCCTCTCGCCTTTGTGTATACCATGTCATTCCTTTTCATTTTAGCAAAGCCGTGAAGAGACCGAGAGAGCACTAGTGAATTGGGCGTTGTGAGTAAGTGAGTGAGTGAGTGAGGGAGTGCGTGAGTGAATGAGTGAGGCCCGCGCCGATAAGTCCTCCGAGCGATGTCAACGACATCTTCGACCTCATCCGATAAGGTGCCCCGGGAGCAGCCAAGCCCGCCCCGGCGCATGACTTCGTCCCTGGTCATGGGCCTGACGGCCTCGCTGTCACGCGTCTTTTTTATATGGCCTCAACTCGGTCGAAGTCACCGGCCTGCAGAGATTTCTGGACATCCTCGACAAACGGAAAGACGTCGACGGGAGACAGAGGGGCCTTCTTACCGGTAAGCCTCCGGCCCCATCTCTCATTCAGAGCTATAACGAGCCAGTGCACCGCTGATGTCCTGCCTCGCTTAGTGTCTAACCACATCAGCGTGTACGTTGCTGGTTAATGGATTGTCTATCTGTTCGCCCGCTACATTTTAGGTCTAATGAGTTGATTCACACTACCAGAATTGATGATCCCCTCATGTGGGGGGTGTTACCCTTCGGATACGCCTTCAATGCCTCCAACCATCGCTGGGGTCTGGGCGCTCACGACATATGTTTCAAAAATGAGTACGACCTTCATCTTTCCTCACTCGTTGCATGATAGATCCGCAGCTAATTCCCGTATCACAGCCTCCTAACCGTATTCTTCTCTGCCGGCCAGGTGCTACCCACCCATCGGCTTCAGCACTCGCCTCACGGTGGGCCTTTCCAGCCCACCGTGTCGCAAGCCATCAGGCTGCTATCATCCCAGCCTTTTGTGAAACCTGGTCCCGCGGGCGGGGCGACGGCGGATGAGGTCACCATCCCGGGGTTCCCCCCCATCGACCCGCGGAACCGATATAGCTGGGTTCACGTCTTCCCCGAAGCATGCGTCCATCAGCACTCCAACATGTTCATGCGCTACTTCAAGTGGGGGGTGTCTCGCATGATCTTAGAGAGCGAGCCCATGCCCGACATGCTACCCATCTTCATCGACGGCACTCACCGCGTCATGGCCGAAGACAGGGGCTGGCCGCGCTTCCTTCCCCGCTTCGGCATCAAGTTCAGGGTTGCGTTCGGCGAGCCCGTCGACACGGAGAAGACCTTCGGAGACCTGCGCGCGCAGTGGCGGGAGCTGGTGAGGCAGCAGGAGGCGAAGACGGCGGCGCCGCGTGTCCTGGGGGAACTGCCGGACGAGCTAAAGTACGGAGAAAAGGCCGTGAAGCTGAGGATCGAGGTCGCCAGGAGAGTGCGCGAGGAGGTCTTGAAAGTTCGGAGAGGCTTGGGTTATCCCGTCGAGGAACCCCCGGGGTATGAGCTAGCCGATACGTGGACGAGAGAGCCCGGCAAGGATAAGTTCAAGAGCAATGTCGACGACAGTTTGGTCAACAAGAGACAATAATATTAGCTGAGTGAACATTGCGTGATCACCGGGTAATGAGTGGCATCCTGTGAAATATTTGAGAATCGAGAAAGGTGCGTCGGTCCTCTATTTACAGGCCTGCGTCGAGAAAAATACGTCATTCATATAGATTTGTCTGAGATGGAATAGCAAACTATGAAAACAGAGCAGGAGAAGCTTTGCTTATTAGGAAACCTTTCCGGTCATAACCTGTAAATGCTACACGAAAAAGTCTACGACAAGCTGCAGCCGACACCCAAACGCCTCCTCCGTTTGCCCAGCCCCAACCAAACAAAGTATTCCGTGCAAAAGTCGCTCTGGACAAATAGAAACTAGCTTTCAACGGATTCCTACGCAAATTGCACGCCCCAAAAGCAGCTTGGCTGGAGCAAAGAATCGTCGACGCTATAGCTCCTGCTCTGGCATCTAAAATACGACGCCGATGCTTCGAGGACCAGATATCCCTAAACATTCGGATGAATATAGCACTAATAACCCGCATCGTATGAGCCTTGAGGGGGCACCGCCTGCGGCGCGTAGGCTCTGGATTGCGGGTGCATGGTCGGTTGTTGTTGCTGTTGCATTTGGTGTTGTTGCATAAGCAAATCAGAAAACCAGGGGTGCTGCAACGCCTCATGGGCACTGATGCGATTCTCCGGGCGAAGGACAAGCATCCGGCTCAAGAGATCAATTCCGAGATGATCAATCTGTGGGAGAATCACACGGAGGTCCTGGGTTGCGTACATCTGGAAATTCTGCTTATATTCAGGGAACGTTGCGATGCCAGGCCATGTGCGGTCAGTTGGCGTGCCCATAATGCGAAAGATGCGGATGATCTGGTCCTCGTTGGTGGTGCCGGGAAACAGAGGCCGGCCCGTATACATCTCGGCCATGATGCAGCCGGCGGACCATATGTCGATACTGGTGTTGTATGTTCTGCTGCCCAGCAAGACGTCGGGGGCGCGGTACCACAGGGTGACGACTTCGTTGGAGAAAGTATTGACGGGAATGCCAAAGGCACGCGCCAGGCCAAAATCACCCAGTTTCAGGGAGCCTTTCCCATTGATTAGGAGGTTCTGGGGTTTCAGGTCGCGGTGTAGGACGCGGTTCTGGTGGCAGAAGTCGATGCCCTTGAGAAGCTGGAACATGAAGGACTTGATGGTCAAGGGCTTCAGTGCGCCTCGTTCGCCGTGGGTGTCCATGTACTTCTTGAGATCGCCGTCCATGTACTCGAAGACGAGCATGAGTTTGTTCTCGGTATGGATAACATCGTGGAGGGCGACGATGTTCTCGTGCTTCAGCTCCTTCATCAGGGAAATCTCGCGGATGGCGGTAGAAGGGGTGCCCTCTTCCGAGTCGAGATGGATTTCTTTGAGGGCAACGAGTTCGCCGGTCTGACGGTTGCGACCTTTGAACACCTACTCATGCGGGCGGGCACAGGTTAGAATGAATTGCCGGGAACATCGACAGACGTCGTCGACAGGCTTTCGGGCAGGAGACGTACAGTGGCGTAGGTGCCCTCTCCCAGCTTCTCGAGCTGCTGAAAGGAGCTCGGATGTCGCTTAGCATCCATGGTGATGAGACAGTCTGCTGGCCAGTAGGTGTATGTTCTGGCCGACGCTCTTACGCTCTGCGCTCCTCGCTCTTCGCAGGTGAGTAGAACGGTAGGGAAAGAAGCCCGAACGCTAGGTTGGTAGAGAGAGATTGGACAGAGCAGTGCAAAGCAGTGAGTGCAGTACACTAAGCGCCCAACGAAAAGCAGAACACACAAACAACCAACGGGAAAGAATATCTGCTAGGTGCGTCTGGGACTGAGACACATGGGATCCCCAGAAGCAACAGCAGTAGGAGGTAGAATGTGGGATAAGAAAGGGATCTGAGCTAAGAATTAGTAGACGGACAGGTTGTCTAACTTCGGTAACAAAGGTTCAGAATGTTCTACCTAGTAGGTACTGAGCATACCTGAGGGAGGGGCAAATCCCAGGCTGTTGAGAGTTGAGATATGCAAGTACCTACCTACCTTATGTACCTAGTAAGTAAGTATTGAAAGTACTTGTGGTGCCGGACCCGGGGATCCATGTCCAGGTGCTCAGACGGGGGCAGGGCAGGAAGGGCAGCAGGGCAGCAGGGCAGTCGTGGTGGGTGGGGTAGGTGCCTGCGTCTGCACTCTGTACTTAAGTACCACTTATCAACGAGGTATGTACAGTACTTCCTGTGTGCCTCCTATCTCCTATCCTATCCAGATGTCTCTAATGTCGCTAATGTCTCTACCTAGGTAGTGATGCGGGGTCTGAACCTCTCTCTCCCCACCCCAATGCCCCTTCTCAGCACTTCCTCCACGCCTGTCCATAACAATGACCTACCTGCCTTACCTACATGTAGTACCCCATAGATAGGTTTTACCACGATGTAGCTACCTGTAAACGGGATGCCAAGCTGCCACGCCGCTTTTAGCCCGATCTTGGCCCGAGGCGAGCCTGAGCTGGGGCCCGCTTTTGCATAATCCTTTGCATTATTACGGACCATACGAAACGGAGACTAGCTCAACGAATAAACAGTTTTCGTTGGCAACCGATTTCCTAGGAAGTCGGTCTTGGCCAAGGTGACCGAGAAGAGCTATTACGATATTGTTACTATCAGCTTGTAATTAGGTCACTAATAGCTGATTGGATCAAAACGATCGTATTGTCATTTGTATTGTATGTGTATTGTACTTGTACAGAATGATACATGAAACGGCTATCTCCACTGATAGAGTTTTCTCCTGCGTACCATCACGTAACTATAATACTACATAGGTATGACTAATACAATTGACAGCCTAGTTGACAAGAAAAGATACCCGACCGGGTGCAATACAATACTTTTGCCTGCAATTATAGTTATAGTACATACCTATTGTGACGGTAATCAATAAAGGCTCAAGATCTATATATAGAAGCTTTTAGTACTATTCTAGCTAGTGCGCAACCGAAAAGCCGAACAAGCCACAAGCCACCAGCCACAAGAGAGCCAAGGGCAGCCAGGGGCTAATGGCAGGTCCTGGTGGCAGTCACTCAAAATACCAAACTAGTCGACAATAATAGCGATCAACAGCCTTATTTTCCGATCAATCACGATCGACAACAGACTTATATAGGCGATAACAAGAGCCGACGTTTTTGGAGCAAGCGATAGAAAAATCCATACGAATCGTCCCGGAGGGTTATCGCCGACCGTCTTGGCAACGGTGTCGGCGATAGTTTAATTCGTTCCCCTTTCTGGGACGAGCCACGTCTTCCCGAGTCCAATCACTCTCCAGTCTCTTCAACAGGCCATGTGATGAAGTCATCATTTGGGCCCAAAAGGCCCGGTTCTCCAGTGGTTGTCTCACTAGGCCGTGTTTCCATCTCTACCGGCCATGCGTTTCCAACGTTGTCATCCTTGATATAGTCGTTGGGGACAACCTTGTTTACGTTAAAGGAGTTGATGTGTGGTGTGTAACCATGAGAAGATTGATGCTTTCCCTCCACTGTAGTTTTCGCGTTTTTCACAGATACAGTAATGTGAGGGTTGTCTTTCCTATAAACACCACGAGTTCTAGTCAATGGGTGGATGTAGGTCCTTGCTAGCTAAATTACAAGGTGAAAAAGGCTACAGGAATTATGTAAGGCTTTAGTTACGCGCGCGGCCTACCCCCTGATGTTAAACAGAATAACAACCAACTTTTAATACTACATCATCAAATTATGACACTTAGTTTGTAGCAGCATCTCGTTCGCAGTCGACCGCGGCCATATTTCAGACAGTTTTCTTGGAATGCTCCATCACGTATCCTTCACTGGTCGCCGTCACAGTCATTCTTTCGCACAACCTCTACCTGTACCTTTTGCCGGCGCGGCTCCCCCCCATCGAAGAAGAGCTTATTCCATGGCTAGCAACGCCTCCCCGTCACACGAAGAGGATGTCTATGTCCCTGAAATCGATCTGGAAGACTTCGAAGATTACACAATTGGCGGCTATCATCCTACCAAGATCGGGGACACTTTCCACCATGACCGATACGAGGTTGTCCATAAGCTCGGGTTCGGTGGTTATTCAACAATTTGGCTGGCCCGCGACAAAGACCTGCAACGCTATGTCTCGTTGAAGATTCTGGTTGCCGGGGAATCTTCAAAAAGCACTGAAGGCACTATTCTCCGGATGCTCTGCAGCGGTAGTGACCCAGCACACCCAGGACGGCGGTTCATTCCACACCTACTCGACGATTTTTCTTTTGACGGTCCCAACGGACATCACACTTGCCTCGTGCAAGAACCGGCCGGCTGCAACATCTCTGCGTCTAAAGAGGACTCGGTAGACTTTATGTTTCCCGTCGAGACTGCGAGGTCTATCGCCGCCCAGCTCATTATAGGTGTATCCTACTTGCACTCGCGTGGAGTGTGTCATGGCGGTATGTTCAAGCCCCCTTAATTATCCATGCGCTTTTCAGCGAACCCGTTCTATAGTTCTCACACCATCCAGATCTGCATTTGCGAAATTTTCTTCTTTGCGGCCCAGATCTTAACTACCTCAGCCCTAACGAGCTCTGTAAGCGTTACCGCCTGGACAAGGCTCCCGTCAGGAGGGTTGATGGTGCGGCGGTTGAACCTCATGCGCCACCGTATGCTGTTTACCCGATGCACATCAAGATGCCCGCAGACAAGCTCGTGGACCCAATCATTAAAATATCCGACTATGGAACCTCGTTTAGCGTTTCAACCGAGACATACCCCAAGCTACACACACCTGCCCTCTACCTTCCACCTGAAGACTTCTTTGGCGAACCCATCACTCAAGCCGCAGACATATGGACGCTCGGCGTCAGTCTTTACGAAGTACTCGGCGAGCGAGCTCTCTTTGAAACATTCGGCTGGGACCGAGACGACATCATGGCTGATATGGTTAGTACGCTTGGTCCGCCGCCCACTCGTTGGTGGGACAAATGGGAAAATCGCAAGGAATTCTTCGAGTCCGACGGATCGTGGGTCCGTAATATGAAGAGGGTCTACACACCTGCCTTCCGGCCATTGCATCAGCGCATGTGGGACATGGGACGCGGCGAGACGCATGAAACGTGTCAGTGGGATGTGGAAAGGGGCGAGATGCGGGCTTTGGAGGAACTGCTGCGTGGCATGATGGCGTTTGAGCCTGCCGAGAGGTTGACGGCGGAGCAACTCATGAGGTCAGAGTACATGGTGAAGTGGGCGATGCCGGCTTGGGAGAGACAACGAGAGAGGCGGAGGGCGAGTAGCTCGGAATAACGACTGTTTCGCCACATGCTGGCCGATGGGAAGCACCCGGACACACCATTACCATTACCATTACCATTACCATGGCCTCGAGACGGTTATTGCTCTTTCTAGCTGCTTAGCGCTGAAAGGTACGGACAAATCTCTAAGCGATTGAACTGCATCTTGCAGTTAACTGAGGACGATAAAAGTCAAAGTTAATAATAACCTGGGCACTAAACGATGCTAGGGTGTTTATGGTATGGTCTAAGAATATGCTTATAAGGGTGATAGCTAGGTGCTAGTAGGACTTTATGGATGGAGTAAGTCCTAGTCAATTTTCTTTCTTCTGATGTACTTATATAGTGAACGTTGAAGTGCGAAGCGACCTGCTAAGCATCGGCAATATAGCGGACGGGTCGGTCGTGGGTTTGTTATACGTGCAAAGAAGAGCATCGATCTGGTCGGGCATCGGGAGATTCGGCCGAGTGCGGATCAGATTAGGTAACAACGGCCCGGTTCGCAGCGCAAAGGAAGGGGAAAACATGCAAGACCTCAAGTTAGTAATGCATAGCGGAGTTCTACCTAGGTACTTACCCAATCAATTTCATACGACTCGATCTTTACGGCTCTCTATCCCGTACCAGTAGGTACGGACTTGGATCAGTACAGGTTGGCATATCGAGTCGCAGCAATCTTCAAGAGAGCAAAGCTTTATTAGAGACCAGCGCCTCCTCTAAATCAATATAAACGCACCTGATATATCGGAAGCCTACATATTTAACGTTGCAATTATATCACCTCACAACCTATAAAGAACATGTAGTCTAATTTGTAGGTCCCAGCTCGCAAGAGCTATTCTTCCTTAAAGATTGCTACGATTCAACCATTTCAATCTATAACTGATCTGAGCTTGTACTGGCTCGGTCTCGTACTAGCACGGGACATATGGCCGTAGGTTTTCTACATTACGAAGTAATAAAGCAGAAAACCTAACGTTAAGTATGAATAAGCCTATAAGGGGGTTTGGGGGACAAAAAAAAAATCGAAGGGAGACGAATGCGGTTAGTTTTACTACAATAGGCTAATCATGTACCTTGCTGATTTGAAACCCTAGGATTAGATGTACGTCGGCGAAGCCACCTTTGATAAGGACGGCCGGCCATATTCTAATGCCGTACGGCTATTTTAGGGCCGAGGTCTAGCCATAGACTTAGCCACAGACTTAGCCACGCGGCCGGAGGCGCCACAACCGGAGGGCGCGGCCGAAGGCCACCCCTAGCCCTGTGCCGCCCCTTATATATAGGTGTGTGTAGGTAGGTGTGTGTAGGTAGGTGTGGTGTAGGTAGGTGTGTGTAGGTAGGTGTAAGTAAGTGTAGCAGAGTGGCAGAAAACCTACGGCCCCCTTTGGCTACCTGCCCCGAAGCTTGCGAAGGTTGTAGCGTAGCCTTAAAGTTTTATAAGCTATATTGCTTTAATAAAAATCGATAAATTATATAGCTTTAAAAGGCTTTATAATTTTATTTACTTATATTATAAGCTATATTGCTTTATAAAACTAATATTATATAGCTTTAAAAGCTTTATAATTTTATTTATATTTAAAAGCTTTTTATATTAAAAATCAGCTTTTAATATGTTTATAACCAACAACAAAAATAAATTTAAAATTAACTATTAAAAAAGTATTTAAAAATAAAAACTAAACAAAAGCTATCCTTCTAAAAGCTCCTTAGCTTTAAAAAACTATATTATTTAATAATTTAATAACTAATATTAGTATAGTATACTATGTTGTTTTTTTATACAACTTTTACTAAAATAAAAAATTAATATTTTAAAAATAGTACCCCTATTTAGCTAGCTATATATAAAAAATAATATTTTAATAGATTTTTATTAATTTAAAACAGCTTTAGATTTTTTTATAAATATAAAGCTAATATATAATATTATAATATTAACGTTTTATTTTTTTTATAAGCTATATTAATATTAAATAATTTTTTATAGTTAAAAAACCTTTATTTATTATTGCTTATAAAACAGCGTTATTTTAATAGAGCATTATAGCCGCTAGTAGTTTTAACGTAGCTATAATAGCTATTAAAAATATCGGAAATAAAGGGTAAACCTTTAAAGTTCTAAGCGTTTTTATAGCTTGTTAAACAATTTAGTATGAATTAGGCGTATGTATTAACAGTAGGTGCCAAGAAAAATAATTTAAAAGGGAAGGTGAGGTCTCCGTTCTTCCCATGCCTTGTGTCCCGTCGGATGAGACACAAACCGCAGAACCTTTATTGCAAGTACCCAAGCCGTTGAACGCTTCGGCGGATTGGTTGGACCAGGTTCCTGTACTCAGCTGGTAGGAGAGCAGACCGGGAAGAGGGAGCTCCTGGCTTCCACTGTGGTCGCTTAGGTCTGCATCAGTCCCAGCCCAGCCATACCCACCGAGTGCGAGACCGAGGCCATTACAGGTTGTCCATGAAGCTCCCCGTCCTCGCTTTATACCAACAAAGACACCGGGGTTGGCAGGTTGAACAAGAGACCAAGCTCCTCCTCCTCCTCCATCGGCTGTGAATTTCCAAACCTCACGCTTACCTGGCACAGGATTGGTCGATTGGCCTCCCCACATATAAAATGTTTGTTCGTCTAAATCTGTCCAGAGAGCTGCCTGAAGGAAATTAGGTGCCGCTTTGGTGATGGGCACTAGAGAGGGAGAACTATTGGACCATGTCTCAGCCAGCGACATTGATAGGGTTTCGTTGACTATATGCACATTAATAAGACTCAACCGAAACAGAAAGGTAAGGCACATGGCCTACCTGGCCTCACAAGTTGAGGGTCTGGTTTCCCATCGATTAGTTGCGTAATTGTCCCACCATCGATGTAGAGATAGTCGCCAAGGACAGTAACTAATATGTAGATAGATATCATCAATCTTGAACTTGTGACTGGGTTCAGATACACAGCGTTAAGTTATCGTACCTGATGTGCCGATGCGACGGAGGAAGTTCTCGGCAGCTGGGACACTAGACGGGCCATCGCTGTGTGTAAAAGCTGAGTAAAGCCATATTAATGCCAATGATAGCCGCATTGCAGAGAGGTGACCTTAGCTCATGCTATATTTTGGTCATTGAAACACGGTAATAGTAGGCGGGAAGCCATTTATTAGATCCGGTCTGAACAAACAAGGCCCGCGAGTGCGTGATGAACAGAGAGCGTGAAAGTAGAAGTAGAGGTAGGGTTCAAGTGAGAACATGCGTGATTTATTCAGAGCCTTGTAGGGCCGCTTATACCCCCAAGGTTGCACCGGCGCGATCTTACGCGTCTCTGGAACGTAGACCTGCATATCATGTGCGAGCGTGAGAGTCGAGGAGAGTTTGTACGAGGTTTCAGATTTCGGCTTGTCCGAGCTCACTTGATCTCCTATCGCCGCGACAGCTACGCAAAAGCGAAGCAGAAAGGAAAGAGGAAACCCAGACATATAATCTGTAGCTTTTCCGCCTGGACGAATATCAGGGTTTGAGCCTTCCATGGTCCAGGAGATTACTTTGATTCGAATTTATTTTCTAGGCCCTCACCCAGCTATTGTTACACTCGACATGACTGTATTGACTTCAGCGTACGCCCTGGGGGCGGGGCTGATTTTAAGTAATTACGTCGCGTTAATATTTCAAATGGAAGATGAATGACGACATATTGGCCCCAAGAGATTAAAATAAGTTTTCACAATAGGAGCATGGCTAATACTGCCCGGCCATTTACATAGAGTAATCACAAGAAATGATGAGCCAAAGCCACCCCCTAGTATTATCTGCCAAGTTGGAGAAACCACGTCAACACTTTAATAAGCGGAGGTAGGCAAGTGTGCGCGCCTCGTTCAGCGATCAGTATACCTTTGCCTCTTGCTGACAGCTTATATTAGAAACAGTGCTGCCTGAGCCAAGGGCGATTTTTACGCAATATTACTAGCAGCCGCCCACAATGTCAGTTGTTTCAAGCGTCGCTTACACCCCTTTTAATCCCGGGACCCAATATGTTCACACGGCCAAAAACCAAGTGCCAACACCCGTCAGCCTCGCAGCAAGACATGTAGCTTGAAGCTAACAAGCCATTAGTCAGCGAGGATTACGAGCCATGTAACAGGCCTACGATCGGAGCCAAGTTGGAGAGGGATAGGCCAGAGCACGGGCCCAAGGTTTGTCTAGAAATGAAGGGCAAAGGGCAAGAATACATTGAAGGACGAAATAGTAAACCAAGAACTCTTTGGACCAAACAGAATTATTAGTTGAATACGAACACTGTTCCAAAATCATTATAGGCAGACTCACTCGTTTGACTGGCAAGAACCTATGTATCTTAAGATCTGATTCTTACTATATTAATCACTTTTAATACATTCTGAAGCCCTCTGGCTCATCTATTGTTAAACTTGGCCGTCTTTACGTCAAGAAGCCCGAGTACAACGGAAAATTACCATCTAGAGACTTAAGAGCTCATGTTAGGCGCTCTGTGCCCAGGGTAGGCCTTGAATACTTAGTGGTCCGTAAAGATTCTAAAATCCCTCGTGAACTGATACAGCCTAGATGCAGAAAGTGTAATAAGCTTATATAAGGGCTTGGAACAGTGTTCATATTCAACCAGTAATTCTCTTTGGGTCTAAATGTATAACCTTGCCTTTGCCCTCCATTTATAGACAGCCCTAGGGTCCGTGCATTTGGCCTACCCCTCCTCAGCTGACTCCGATCAAGGACCTTTGCAAGTCCCGTCATCGTCGCCGACTAATAGCCATAGCCTCCAGATCTGTGTGTCTTGTCGGAAGGCTGACAGACGTGGGCACTTGGCCTTGGCCGTCTGACACAAGGGCTTGAGTGCAAGGTTTTGCAAAAATAGCGAATCTTTATATTGCAACAATCTTCTATGCGGTCAAGGGGCCATAAAGGTTCCATCCCCCTTTTTATGCCTGAATAGCATCGCCTCGAATTGCCGACTCGCATATCATCACGATCACACCGAACAAAGGGCATGTGTGTATATAGACAGACGTTACGTAGGATCTCAGATCACGTAGATTAGATGTTAGCGCAACAACACAAGCCAATGCATACAGATCCCGACAACGACCTTGCAACCAGATCGAGTAGTTCGCAGGTCATCTGAGTTAGCAGCTTCTCGTTCATATAATTATATATATAATATGCAGGAGGGTTTAGGTCGGAGCCCGTCCCTCGATATTCGTACGTCTGATAAAAAATCAAGTCTGTTTCTTGGCTCTTTCTTGTATAGTTTTAGGGCTTATAATAGCGGAGGACGGTAGTTTGAATAACTGTCATAGCAATTCAAGTAGCCTAAGGCAGTCCCGAGCTAACCCTTACAATTCAACCGGCTTTTTCAGTGCATAGTTCGTCAAAGCACATAAGATAAGGTGGTTATACTCTATGAATGTAGATAAAGGGAGTATTATTCAGTCTGCTCTTAGGTAGTAACGTGCTCAAGTTAAGGTTAGGGTGGTGTTTGACTACATAGCTACCGGAGCACTCTTTTGCAACGAAGTTAGGATCGTGATAACAGTAATATTTTATTGTTGAACAAACAAATATAAAATGGCATGTAAACCCAAAGACGCAGCAACTATTGTATATTCCATACATATAAATACATAGCTATAAAACTTACCGATAATTCTTTATATTTGGTGATGTTCAACACTTGGTACGGAGAGAGGTGTGCCGACTCACCGTGACGGCGGTCGCACTAGCTTGTCTTCTCTGACCGCCGTCGAGACTTAGCCGGCATTTCCGGTCTGCTCTCGGCGCTTTGGCTCCACAAGTGCACCGTATTGAGGACGATAACCGTCAGACTCTCGGAGAATCTTTCTCTAGTTACCCCGGACGCTGCCTCGTTCATTGCGATCACTCCATTTTCACCCCCTAGCCCGAAACATATGTCTTCTAACGGTTAGCCTACTTATTAACCCCGGCGGCGAGATTGTACGGAGCTGGCAATAGTTTGCGAAGTTACAAAACAAACCAAGAAATTAAGCTTACGCCCACATGCTTCTTTCAGCCATAGTGCTAAAAATACTCGGTACCGGTACCAAACTCCAGCCCTATCTGATCCACTTTGATGGTATTTTGCGGGCGAGTAACGGATGGCACATCCAACTGCTTTACGTGGTATAGCTTAGGATTCTGGCATATAACTGCATGAGCCTTGGCATAACATAATTGGAACTGGTTAAGAGAGCTTTTGCTAATAACCTTGGTTACCGGCACTACTGCAGCAAGGAAAAGTAAAAGTTACTTGGACGGCACGATGGAAATGCCACTGCATCAATAGCCGTACTGTAGAAAGAATCAGGGATGCTCAAAGGCTGGAGATCAATATTTGACCATAAGTAGGCGTGATCTGCGTAGGAAGCAGGCAGGGCCGGCATTTGTCGTATGTGGACTAATGAGGATCTGAAACGACCCATGCTAACATTAGAAGCCATCCTAGAAGCTCAATGCAGAAGCTCCACGCAGTTGTTACCTACATGGATTACCAACAACAACAACAACGGATAGATGAGGTGATGACTATTTTTAAGATCACGCTGTGAAATAAAATGAAGCTATATAGCAGAGCCCAGTCCCCGAGGATCGCCAAAATCGAAATGGACTCGATCATCCAACTCTCTGTCACTCTTTTCAGAGTCATTCGTTTTTCGCAATGAAGTCGTTCGTTTTCAACGCGGCGACCCTCGCAGTCCTGTCGTCTAGTCTCGTCCCAGTATCTGCTGCGACGCTGAGGAACAAAGGGACAGGTTGCGGGAGCCCAAAGCCCACTAACAGTACCACTACAGCGGCGCCTACACCGACAGCGACAGAACCTTGCGTGGTAGCTCGAGATGCATACACCTCACAAGTCTCCGCATCGCCGGGGGTGGTGCCGACAATGGCCGCATCCCAGGCTTACGAGTGCCTGAAGTCGGTCCCCGTCCATAAGGAGCCTGCCATCCGGCTATTGGAGGAGCTAAAGCCCTTTCTCGAGTGGCAGTCCGACCAGGCCTTTTTGAAGAATCCTCCGTCTGGCTACCCTTACCCCCCTGTCGACATAATGGGAGAGCTGGAGACGATTCGTTCCAATCTTGAGGCCGGCAAGTACAGTGGCGAGTTGGGGTGGCAGGAGGATCTGTTCAAGAGCATCGCGGGAAAGCCGCATAATGGGCATCTACCTACCATCCCGATCTTTTAACTGTCCCTTTTGAATGGGTTCGGCCCTGGAAATTGGTGTCGGTAAGCGAGGACGGCAGCTCCTCGCCCGTGATTAAAGTGCTTGAAGATGCGGTATCGCCTGGTGAGACGTCATCGCATGTTGTGAAGATCAATGGAGTGGATGCCGCTACATTTATCGAAGGCCGCGTGACCGAGTCATCCAACGCCCAGGATCCCGATGCCGGGTATAATGCCATGTTCTTCTCCCAGGCGAATAAGGTTGGACTTCAAGCCAACGGTTACTTTGAAGGCGGTGGGCGTGAGAGGTATGTCATAGCGCCAAGCAAGAAAGCGTCCCCAGTCATCTGTTATGAACACTGAGAGTTAACCTCGAGAAAGGTTTTACTATCCTGGGAATGCCACCAGCTTGACTTTCGCAAACGGGACCACGATTGAGAAGCCAAATATCGCCAAATTCCACTATGGTCCTTACAATTGGAACAATGTCATGGACGCCGAGACCATGCACAAAGAATTTTGTCGCGGAGCATACTCGACTGGGACATCTCGAGCGGCCGCCCGTAATGTTAAGTCGATCCGACGTAGCGCTGCACCAAGCCTCATCCACAGCTACCCCCATCCTCCTGTTTCGCTACTCGGCCGCCAGGATGATGGAGAACCTATTAAGATCGACGGCTACCCTGAGCCTGTCCTCATTACAGACGATCAGGTAGTATCCGGTTACTTCATCGACGAACCCGGTTTCGAGGATGTCGCCGTGCTCGTCATGCTCTCCTTCTCATCCGACTTTGTGACCTTTCAAAGTGCTGTCCAAGACTTCTTTGATAAAGCCATCGAGGCGGGTAAGACGAAGCTCATCGTCGATGTGCAGGCCAATGGTGGTGGCACAATCCTACAGGGCTACGACACCTTCCGCCAGATCTTCCCCGACATCGTCCAAGACGGGCCTAGCAGGTGGCGAGCGTCATCCAGCTTCAACGCTCTATCGCAAACGTTCTCTCCCCTATGCGCCAATTACACGCCCAAGGTAGACTTCCAGAACCTGGATAACCCCTGCACCACTGTGAACAACTGGCGTAACGACCTCAACGATACGAACGGTCGCTTCACGTCGTATGCCGATAAGTTCGGCCCAGTGACCGCGGGCGGCGACGGCTATACCAACTATATGGAATGGGATCCCGTGAACCCAGTTACAGTGCGCCAGGCATTCGGTACCGACATCACCGGTTACGGGAGTCGCAAGAACTTTACTAGGCCATTCGGCGGGCCCGAGAACATCGTGCTGCTCTACGACGGATATTGCGCTTCGACATGTACCATCTTCTCGCAGTTCATGAAGCACGGCGCAGGCGTCAAGAGCATCGCCATGGGCGGCAGGCCGCGGGAGGGGCTGATCCAGGGCGTTGGCGGCGTGAAGGGGTCTCAAGTATACCCGGCCCGGCAGATGGGCGTTTTGGCCGAGCTGGCGCGTGAGTACACTTCGGATCCGGCGATCGTGAAGGAGCTGCAGCGGCTCGACGACACTTACATCAGTAGCCGCAGTCCGTACCAGTTGCCCGTAGTCAACGTTCGTGACGCGGTTCTTCCAGGCCAGCTCGAGGACGGCATCCCCACCCAATTCATAACCGAGCTCGCCGATTGCCGACTGTATTGGACCGAGCCCATGATTCAGAACACTGGGGAGATCTGGAAGGCCGCGGCTCAGGCCGCATTCAAGGGAGGCAAGTGCGCCGCGGGCGGCATCGTACAGCCAGCGAAGAGGCCCCAGATTAGTGCGTCGAGACTGTCCGGGTACAAGAAACACCCGCTGCCGGTCCGTAGCGGCAAGGTGCTCTCCCCCGCCTCCCCGATCATGCAGCGCTTGCGCGTCCAGGCCTCCGATTAAACTTTTAATCGAGCGAGTAACTGTCGATACACTTCATTCATTTTGTACAGATAGCTGAATTAATACAAAAGACTTCTAGAGCTGACCCGGGCGTGCCGGACCTCATATAGGCGCTTTTGATCTTTGTGGAGGGATTCGCCATCTCAGCTGGATGATGGTGCCGAGTTCTTCGTCACCTGCTTCCGCCTCGCCACGAATAGATCGACCACGGCGTGGTGAATTCCGACCGGGCCGCGATACTGCTAGCAGTAGACAGCATTATGTACTCGAGTCGGGAATCGGTGAAAGCCAGAAATTGCCACTACCTTCCCAACAAACTCAACTCTGAAAGTTGACTATATGTAAATAAAAAAGATAGATCCTTAATCACTCACAGACTGTTTGTTCACTAAGGGCGACCAAGTAGCAGCAGTTGCAATACCGATGTATCAATGAATTTAGTCACGGAACCCCACGGAATAACCTGGCCTCTTGGCTTGTATGGCATGGGCGTGATATAAAACCCAGCTTATATAATAAGTCAGAGGTGTGCTAATAGTATATATGCTAGGAGGGGACGACTTGGTGCAGGTGATGGTATCGTCCGTTTCCGTTTTATCATCCTTTACCATAGCAGATATGGTCGCCCTTTCTCCATCCTAAACTGACAGTAGTAGTAGAATTCGTAAGTTGCAGGACGTGCAGGTACTAGCTGTGACTGAGGCTCTGGCTGTTCCTGAGTTGTCTCCACGACCCACGGCCTGCTACCACAGGAAACTAGAATTTCGGCGCCGGGCTTAGGACGGAGGAGTTCCGGAGGGCTATGGTTCCATCGACGTCGAATGCGCGACCCGTGAAAATACCGGCAACGGTGAACGAAGCCATCATTGCCATGGAACTGTTGTGTAGGGAGCCCTTTGTGACGCCTGGTCCTTCCCCTGCGAATGTGCAGAGGCACCGGGGCAGGTGAAGAGTCTTGAACCAACGGCCGATTCAGGTGATGAAACAGCAGCTCGATAATGATGTCCATGTTGGACGCGATTGAGCGCCAGATCTCGAGAAGAAGACGAGCGTAACTTTCGAAGGAGCAACCTTCCATGGTCTTAGGGCTGGCTAAGAAGGACGTTGATGGGGGGAGAGGGGAGAGACAGTGAGAGGAGATGATTATTGCTAGGTGAGGTAAGTAGTTTATGATGTTTCGAGGCCAGTGAGTGACAGCAAGAACGGAGAATGTGGGCTCTAGGTGTTAATGCCCGGGTAGCAAGCACTCTTATACATACGTAATTCTAAGCAACTTAAACTTCCAAGTTCCAAGTCATGCCGGATGAAATTTGGTCGATTTAATCGGTACACGTATCTCAACAAGGCCGAATCAACCTTAAAAGAAAACAGCCGAAGTGAAGAAAAAGGCTATTTCCCATCGTAGCTATATCACCCATCTTCGTCCTCTGCCAACCACGGATCCAGTTGGAGAAATACTGAATTGCCTTTTATAACGAAATACATACGTGCAGACACTTAAAGACGATTGTGCCTAGGTTAGTACATAGGTAGCAGTATTTATGATATAAGTATCATGACATTAAGATAGGGCAGTTGACATTGATGGTTTGGTTAACTGTTCGAGGCTTGAGTGTTTTAAAAGCCTGCGCGGTGACGAAATGTGGGCAGTTGACGTATGACGCGATTCCTGGCTTGGCGCACGGCGCACGGCACGCGTCAAGTTTGCGCAGTGGAATGGTACAAGGAGCTTGGGCCATTCAATTCAATTGATGTTGCCCTTCATCGTACCGTACATCGGCAGGTCCCGCGAATTGGCTACAACGGTTACAGACATTTGTGCCATCACCGAGGATAATCAACTGTCGCATCTCATCGCGCCTTGCATTTCCGTCATTTCCATCTACGTCACACACCTGACCAGAGATCATCAGACCAATTACCTTCCCATTGGCGATTCTGCGCCATCTCATCTCATCCCACCCCCATCCCATCCCCATCGCATCTCATATCCCATCTGGTCGCATTGCATAGCAGAGCAGAGCAGAGCAAAGCATCACGCATCACGCATCGCAACCAACCACACATACCTAGTCTACCCATATCCCCAAGCTCGCTTTCCACAATGGCCGAGTCAACACCCGCCGACACGTCCACCCTCTCCGCCGCTCCCTCGGCTATTCCATCCGCCGTCGCCTCTACTGTCGGCACCCCGCAGTCCATACCCCCCATGGATCCCGAAGAGCGCGCCAAGTCTCTCAATGTGTCGCTCGCCGACATGGTCGCGAAGGCCACGGCGCTCTACCAGTCCAAGAAGTACGAGGAGGCCGCCGAGATATTCTCCACTGCCACTGAACGGCAGGCTGAGCTCAACGGCGAGATGGCGCCCGAGAACGCTGACGTCCTGTTTCTCTACGGCCGTTGCCTCTTCAAGGTCGGCCAAAGCAACAGTGACGTACTGGGCGGGAAGACCCCAGGCGAGAAGAAGAAATCAGGCAGTGCCGACAAGCCCAAGACGAAGAAATCACAAGCTGCATCTTCTACCACCGCCGCGCCCGGGGAAGAGAATGCGGAAGCCGTTACTGCTGAGGGAGTTGCTGCTATAGCCAAGAAGGCTGGCGCCGAAGATGAGAAGGTGCCCGAGGCGAAGAAACCGCTATTCCAATTCAGCGGCGACGAGAACTTCGAAGATTCCGACGAGGACGACGAAGAGGCAAATGGTGAGGGCCAAGAGGAAGAAGACGAAGAAGACGACGACCTTGCCGTTGCCTTCGAGATCCTCGAACTCTCGCGTCTCCTATTTGAGAAACAGCTTGATGAAGCAACTAAAGCAGAAGAGCCTAATAACGACGAAACCGTGAAGGACGATGCTGCAGAAGACAATGCTGCAGAAGACGATGCTGCAGAAGACGATACAGTAAAGGAGAATAAGCTAGTCCGTCATACCAAGGAGAGACTCTCGGACATACACGATCTTCTAGCTGAGATTTCCCTCGAGAACGAAAAGTCTGTTTCGTCCCCGACCACCCCGAGTCATGCGCATATTGACAGACAGGCGAGTACAGGTTTCCCGAGGCCATTAAGGATTGCCGCGCGACGCTGAAGTACAAGAAGGAGCTCTACACTGAAGATTCCGAGATCATCGCCGAGGCGCACTTCAAGCTATCGCTCGCCCTCGAGTTCGCATCCATGACCACGACAAGCAGCGATGAGGGCGCCGACGCCGGGCCCAAGACGGTCGACGAGGCCATGCGCGCCGAGGCGGCCGGGGAGCTGGAGCAGGCCATCGAGAGCACCAAGCTCAAGCTGCAGAACAAGGAGGTCGAGCTCGCGACGTCGCACGCGCCCGAGGACAACGACGAGACGCGCAGGCAGATCGCCGACGTCAAGGAGATCATCGCGGACATGGAGCAACGGGTGAGTCGTCTACCGCTTCTCTCCCGTCGACTCCTCGTGAGCGCCGCGATTCCGGTCTTCTGAGCCGTCCTTTTGTCTTTTTCTCTCTTATCCGTTCCCTGCGTTTTACTAACCCGCATTTGCGCTAAACCAAAAGCTTACCGAGCTCCGCAAACCCCCCGTCGACATGGCCGAAGCCCTGGGCCAGGACAATCCCATCGCCGGCCTCCTAGGCCAGGCCCTCGGGGGCGAGTCCTCGCTCGAGCAGACGGCGCGCGTCGAGGAGGCCAAGAAGAACGCCACAGACCTGTCGGGCCTCGTCCGCAAGAAGACCAAGGCCGACCCCGCGCCCGAGACTAACGGCAACGGCAAGCGGAAGGCCGAGGAGGATCCCACGGATGGACAAGAAGGGGCCAAAAAGGCCAAAGTAGAAGACGACGAGCCTGCCGCGGTCGCCGAGTCATAGGATGAGTTCCGCTACTTGAGGCCATTGATTAGATATGACACAACCGAAGTGATCGATTCGTCCTTCGATGAGGAGTAGCTCGCTTCCTTACTTATACTCCTGCCCCATATCCAGTCATAGGTAACTCGACGGACGGCGCCCCGACACCTACCTACACACATCACTTACATCCCCCGTTTTTGCAATTTGCATCCCAGCAGCAACAAAAAGGATTGAAGTCGAGAGGTGTTTGTATCCCAATACTCTGTATATTACAATCAAAAACACATCACAACCATACCATTCACACCACAGAACCAAACTCATCTATTCTCACGAGGGAGGAAAAGGCAACAAAGAGAGAGAAGGGGGGGGGGGCGGAGAGAGAGAGTTTCCCAAGATCTTCGCGCTAGGGACAGGCGCATGTGGGACGGAATGGGATCGGGCGGGACGGGACGAGAAGGAAGACAGCTTTGATGTCGGCCAAGTGTTTTCGTCTGGGGTTTTTCTTAACNTTTTTGGTTTGTCAGGTTACATGTATTTCCTCAGTTCCTCCATTTCCTTACTTGGTAGGATTCGGTGGGTGGTCGGTGGAAACGGCGTTCTCATTTATTTCACGATTCTCAAAAGAACGAAGTCTTGACAGGCTGACTAAATGCCGATGTATTCAAATCCATATTCATATTCATTGTGTCTTTCCATGATAATGACTGTGCTCTATTCGACTCGCCATCCCTCATATCTCGCTTAACCGCCAGTCTATAACGATATATATCACGATACCTTCCCGGGATACATGACCGATGCATTTCACATCAAGTTTGGTCTCACGTTGATCGGTTAGTCTACTGTAATATAAGTACAGTTACAATTTCATAAAAATGTCCAAATTCACCAGTAAGACGCCAACGCCATGCCGTACCGTAATAACGCCTTTAACCCCAGCTTTCCTCTCCTCTCTATCTACAGATCGCGTCCAGTGCTCATGCCGATAGAAGGGCCAGTCGGGGCCTTGCCTTTGCCCTTAGCAGCGGAAGACGGCTCCTTGTTCCAGGAGAGGAGGGTATGATCACCGAGCTTCCTAGGCCGGACAAAGTTCCCGACGACGAAGAGGAGGGACATGACGATGAAGAAGCCGGCCAAGGCAAGCCAGAGGATGCCGGGAAGATCGTTCTTGCCACCTAGGGGTCCGGTGGTCGTGATGACGAGGGACTTCCTGCCCTTATATTGGGTCATGTTGAAGTCTAGTAACAGTACATTAGAGACGTGGGACATAGAGCTTTACGGTCAGAGTAACTTACTGTCGACGATGTCTATGGTATAAAAGCCAGCTTCCAACGTTTCGTTACCGAACGCCCAGGGCTTAAAGAAGGAAGGTAAGGCCGCGGTTCGCATCCACGATATAAAGTGTTCATCCTTCTTCAGATCGGGTGGCGGGTAATCAGTGGTATATCTGCCGTCAGGATAACGTTCCCGCCAGTTTGGCGGAGGGATGATGAGGCCAAAGTCTGGGCTTTCCAGGGGCTGGTATAAATCCATGTCGGATTCCCAGGCAATGCCATCCTCGCTCCATTTGTAGGTGCGGCTATCATTGGTTCCCGAGACACCCACCCGGATGGGACGGCCGATGGTATCGTTGAAGAGGGAGTTGGCAATCAAGCCACATGGGTAGATCTGATAATTTGTGCCATTAATCTTTTCGGTAGCGAGGGGTGCGCAATTTGAGTTCTCGAGGGTGGACGTGGAAACATTCTTAGCCAGTAGTTGGTCGGGGTTGAAAGAATTGACATAGCGACGGTGATTCTGGTAGAAGTTGTCGAGACGGTAGTAGGCCCTCACGGGCGCGTTCATGTTCTGGAGGATCTGGAACACGATGGTGCAGTTTGTGCGGTTGGCGACTTCGAAGCCGTTGTAGGGGATAGTCAGGTTTTCTGTCTTCATCCATTGCGCGCTCGTGGTGGTAGAGCCGTTGTTGTTCCGCCAATTCGACGTGACAAGATCCGCCGGCATCTGAGTTAAGTCGCTGCCAGCCTTGGCACCACAATCTGTGTAGTCAATTTCGATGGACGAGACCTGAAGTAGAGGCAGTCAGTAGAGAGTTCCAGCTTGCTCTGGTCGGGTCGGTACGGTGTCTCGTACCATACGGCTAGCATAGATCAGAAGTCCTCCGACGACAGCGGCAAAGACACCGAGGACGAAGAAGATCCAGATGACATTCTTAGGGGTGAGGATGGGCTGCCAGGCCTTCAATCGTTGTTGTCGGAAAGCGGTGTTAGCAGGTCGTCTACTGGTCTTCTTCTCCTCGACGGTGGACTGCTCATGGGTGGACTCCTGGGAAGAATCCATCCTGGGCTAGTTATCGTTTGGCAAGGGGCGATGGTGTACGAGGATGCGATCGGGTGCGGGTGGAATTGTTCGTTCGTTTGTTCGTTCGTTCCGAACCAAGATTAATCAGAATGGGCCGGTCATTCCGTGCACGCCAGGCGTGTTGTCGATTCGGGTGGGGAAATGCTAGGAGCGTGAGAGAGGGCACGGAGGCGACGTGGCAGCTGCTATAATTGATGGTGGACGGATGAGGGTTGATTAAAGGCTTAATTGATTCTTGATAATGGATAATGGAAACTACTGTAGAGGAATGGAGAATGAATGAATGGGCGGACTTCTTCGACCCCGTCAGCCCCGTCGTCAGTGGTTGCCATCTCTCCCGGATTTCAAATGGGTGGCTACTGCGACGCGGGTTTACAGCGAGAGCCCACCTGTACCGTAATGCACAGCCACCATCCCACGCTGCTTGGTACTAGGCCTAGGTACAGTACATCCCCCTGTAATACTCTGTACTTACCCCTGGCAGACCACGTGACAGCTGACAATCATACATGATGTGTAAACTGCACAGTTGTCCTTTGACAAGCCTGACCGAACATATATTTTTCACGATAGGCTGCACAACCTTCACATACGACCATAGCCTCCAGAAAACTCGGCATCCCGTCCGCTCTGCCCTAGATAAACCGGAGAGCGCCAGATTAGTAGTTGGGTCGGTGACGACCAGCGAATCCCTGGTGTTGTATGTTTTTGGCCCTTTTTGTCCCCTGGCCACCACTACCCCCTTCTTTTGTGTTTCCCATCTCTCAAGGACTGATTCCCTGCCGTAGCTTACGCCCACTAACTATTTATTTTTTTATAATATTTATGTTTATGTTATGTATTGGGACTAGGTGTGTGCCGAAGCATTGTCTTCACGCGCCCTCTCGACATATCAATGGTAGACGGTTCAGCTAACCTAAGATATCACAACGGCTTGTTGGAGGCAAGGGGGAAATAGGACTTATATATATATATATATATATATATATATATATATATGCATATTGGTAGGTAAGAAAGTAGGTGTGTAGGTGTAGCTGTCACCGGTACTGCTTCACTACCTACCTAGGTAGGCATGTAGTAAATGAACATGCTATTAGAATGAACTCCCTGTACGGGGTATCCCCTTTCAATATTTTGACTCTTGCCCTGTAATCCTAGGTCAATTCTGCTGTCGAGCTATCTCTGCTCATAGAATCTTGAATATGTACTCAACGTAGCCTTAGGTACTTTGAATGTCACTCGCTAATCCTAATTTCTAACAATTATGTTTGATAAAGTATAATTCAACGAATTCATATATTCATGATATCTTACTTGATACACTCCTGGGAAATGTTGGCCTATTTTCTACTGAGTTCTTCAAATCTACAGTATGTATTGACGAGTTCATGGCGTGAGATGGAGCAGAAGTCATAGCATTGACTTGATAATGACATGATAAATGGTAAACCGTAACCCCCTATGTAACTCCTTTGCTGCATCCACCCGATCAATCAGCCTCTGCTTCTTCTGCGAGCCTCTGAATTGTCATAGTTGCGCTTAATAACTTCAATAGACTGATTTCCTTCCCGAAGCTAGCGAAGAACCAATTTCGTAGCTCTGCAGCAATCATGCTGTCAATTCCGTAGTCGTTAATTGCCTTTTCAATGTCCACCTCGTCCAGTGGCACATATAACAGCCTGGATATCTTCATCCTCACCTTATCTAACGCTGTGCCCTCTTCGTTATTGCTGGTATGCTTCTCTTGGATACTGGAAGCTAGGAGAGATGTTGCCTGGAGGAGGTTCTTGAAGCGTGGATCGCGGTACCACATCATATCAGAGAGCGGATACTTGCGGTCCACGTTCTGGAGACCTGCGGGTTCGATGCCGACGAGCAAGTGGCCCACGGTCTGCTGGTCATATTTGAATGTTGGGTCTTCTACCTCATTGTCTGGTAGATCCGTTATGCCAGATTCGCAGTATTTCAGGAACTCATCCTCGTCGTTGCCGTAGAAACCGTTCCGGATCATGGCTTGCTGATATTCCGGCATGTATGAGACAATACCTATCCCCAGGACCTGACTTAAAGCCAAGCTCGTGCATGGCAGTTTCGCTGCACGACGGTGCCTCGCGAATGCATCGAGGAACGCATTGGAAGCTAGATAATTGCTCTGGGTAGCAGTGCCGAAAATAAGTGTCCAGGAAGACCACAACTCGAAAAAGTCAAGAGGAGAATCTTTCAAGGCCTCGTGGAGATTTAACGTGCCTATGACGCGCGGATGCACTGTTGCCTGGAAACTTTCAAGGGACATGGATTCGTAGAGCCCATCATGGAGTGTAAGCGCGCCCTGGATAACGCCTTTGATAGGCTGCTTGCTGCTATTCACAGCCGCTTGGACGTCGGCGAGGGATGTTACGTCTCCCTTCACAACTGAGACATCAACGCCCTTGTCTCTGAGTCCTGCGAGAAAAATCTTGGCTTCATCTTTGGCCGCTCCCGTGCGAGAGAGGTAAATAAGATGGCGCGCCCCTCGAGAGACTGCCCAAGCACTGAAACTACGGCCTAGGCCACCTAGACAACCCACTAGGAGATAGGCTGCGTTGGGATCAAATTCCGCGGTAAACGGATCTCGACGAACCTGGGATCATCATGTAAGTATTGGAAATAGATTTGGGAAACCAACTTACGCTTAACCCGTTTTCGAACTCATCATCGTAACTGATGACGATCTTCCCAATATGGGAGCCTTTGGCGAACGTCATGAATGCTTTATCAATCTCAGAAACATGAAATCCCTGCACGGGCAACGGCTTGATGTGGCCACTGGATTTCAGTTGCTTGATTGATTCCATCAACCTTGGAAATTGTTAGCTTTAACAATAGACTGTTATGAGCCGAGGACATTGAGAACTTACGCCGCCGTCACCTCTGGCTTGTTCTTGCTAAGGACCTCAAGGTCAAAGGAAGCAAAGGTAGCATTGCGCCTAAAGACGTCAAGCTTCAAGTTGCCGTTGTCTAAGACTTCTGTCCGTCCGATTTCGATGAACCTGCCGCAAGTGGCAATGCATCTCCAATATTCATGCATGAGCTCTCCTCGAGCACTGCAAAGGATAACATCTATCCCTTTCCCTTTGGTCTGCTCCAAAAGCTTCTTTGGCGAGAATCTATCCCTCGACCAGAGGATGTGGTCTTCTTTAATGCCGTAATCCATCGCCAATAGTTCCCTCTTCTTATCCTCGGTACCGACCGTGGCAAATATCTCGGCCCCAACCATCCGGGCAATTTGGCAAGCTGCAAGCCCGACAGCCCCGGTAGCGGACTGTATCAACACTGATTCGCCACTGCTTAGACGTCCGAGGTTTATCAACCCATAGATAGCAGTACTGAATGCGATCGGTAGTGTGCAGGCCCCCTCAAAGGTATCCTCATCTTCAAGGCGCTGACAGAATACTGCCTTTTCTCTGACGAAATTGCCGAACTTGGAGAATGATTGACAATACACTCGGTCCCCAACTTGAAGGTCCTTCACATTTTGACCAATCTTGGTAATGATCCCGGAACACTCATCACTGAATGAATCAGAATGATGACGACCAGTAAGGACGGCGATATCTTTGTTGTTGACGCCAGCTTGCTTAACTTCAATTTCAACCTCGTCAGAGGCTAAAGGTTTCATGAAATCGGTATCGGGCTTGAAGTATATTGTGCTTAGCACGCCGGGTTTTTCGATGGCGATCTGAAGGGGTGTCTGCTTCAAATCTTTGAGAGGCACTTGTTCGATGGCGGATGAATTGGCAAGGGCCTTCGAACTTCTGTTTAGGCTATCGTCGGGTGTCAGTCGGCTTACATAGAGAACTCCATCTTTGTATCTCCATTCGGAATCATGGTCAATTCCTGTTTTACTAGAGACACTACTCTCTAGCTGTCCAACAAGCGTAAAGATTTCCGTTTGCGAGTCATGCGGAGCTTCATCAAGATCAAGGGTGCTAAAACGGATGGAATTATCTTCCGTCTTAAAGCCCTTCGCCAAGCCTGCAATCATGGCATATAGTGGCTCCTTGCCAGTCATAAGATCTCCCTTGGTGAGCCAGAGGGAAGAAGTCGCAAATTTTAATGCTGACTGGAGATCCTTCCATTCCTGGGGAGTGACATCAATGAAAAAGGGTTCTGTGGTCTCCAAAAGGAAGATGAACCTGCGATATCGAGCGGTGTCGATCTCTCTCAGTGGGAGGATATCAATTGATATCCCTTGCGCAATTTTGATATGGTTAGCCATCGACTCTATGAAAGTCGCTGGAGCGTGTCGATACACCATCGTGACCCCTTCTTGTCCATGAGATTGTATGCTACGTGGTATAACCGTCTCATGATGCGACGCCGTGGCACATATGACCGTTGCGGAGACGTTATTACCAGCATAATCATCGAGATAGAAGTCGAGACCCTCGAACCCAGCGTCAGCCAAAACCGTGGCCCAGAGCGACTTGCTCAAAAATGGACCATCGTATCGTGGATAATTGGGATCGTGTTCAGCCTTCCAGAAGTCGCTGAAGGTTCCCAAGACCAGGCCAGCACTTAGTTGAGACTGAGTCAATTCTAAGAGCATCATCTTGCCGCCGGGTTTCAATATGCTCCGGATGTTGAGCAAGGTGCTCTTGATGTCCGATGTGGCGTGAATAACATTGGAAGCGACAACGACATCCCAATCTTGCTGGTAGCCCTGAGACTCGCCACTCCTTTCCATATCAAAAGCTCCAAAGGTCATACCGCCGAAGCTGGAAAATCTTTCTTCTGCTCCAGCCAAAAAGGAGGTAGTAGTATCAGTGAACCGATATTCTAGGTATTGTCTCCATGCACTATCGCCCTTCAAAGCCGGTAAAACTTCGTTGGTCGCACTTCCGGTACCCCCGCCAACCTCCAATATCCTTAGAGAGGGATTCTGGTGAGCAAGCAGCGCAACCGCGGAAGCTAATCGCCGATTCCCTTCCCTATAGACTTGGCCCGTCTCGTAGTTGTCAAGTAGCAGGTTGTCTTGTAATGCAACTTGGATTCCCGTCTTCTCTCCACTGTAAATTGCAGAGAGATTTTGGTAGAGGTGACACATAAGCCGAGCCTCAGAAGACTGTGGTTTGAGCACGGCCGACAGTCTTTCTATCTCTTCTGCCCTGAATGAATCGGTGTATCCCGTGATATTTTGGGCATCAGAAGTCGGGTCTGCTTGAGCGAGGATAATTTTCTGCGTAGTCCAATCAAGCAGCCTCTGTAAGTGCGGATGTTGCGAACCGTTTTCAAAGACATCCGGATTTGTAACTTTGAAGTGTATAAGCTGATGTAGCGCGAGGTGGTTCAAGGAGGGGATGACAGCATCATCGCTCAGGACCACCGGCGGATACATTTTCTCCATAACCTTCGTGGTTAGGTGGTCGAAGTGTGGCTTCCACACAATGCGTGTATAAGGACTAGACTCAGCTATCAGGTTCGTTGCGGACTGGTCTGATGCGGTGAGAAAGATGTTTGTTGCCTCAACCATCTGACAATCACCTGCACCCAGAAGCACAACGTCTGATGACAACCCTCGAACGCCTTTCAATTTAGCACTAGCGTAAGACTTCGCAGATATTTGACTCTGCCTCGCGACTTTTGGCCATACCTTGACGCTTTCCATTGCCGTAGGCATGTAGGCCCGCTTAAAATTCGTAGCGACACTCTTATGTGCTGCCAGAATGGAAAGCTGAAGACTAGCGTCAAGGGTAGCAGGATGCAGGAGATATCTTGATTCTCCTTTTATGGTCTTCGCAGTGGGCTGCAACCCAACCTGTGCCTCAGTCATATAGGTGTCTCCTGCGGCGAAGACGTTGGAAAGGCCTTGAAACATCGGTCCATAGCAAAGCCCAGCTCTCGCAAAGCTCTCATACCACTGCGCGGAGTTGATGGTCTTCTTGACTGAAGAAGCGGCTTGAATATCTTTAACCACCTGGCTTCCGGGGAAATCTGTGCGTGGTTAGAAGAATTACACCGAAGTAATGAGGACAACCTACTATGATGTTCAAAACTGACATCCACCAAACCACGACAGTGTTCTGTGAAAGTATCATGGCCCTCTATAGTTGATACGGATGTGAGCACAAATTCGAAAAGCCACTGGTGTCGTGATACGGAATTCAGAGGAGCTGGCCTCATGGAGAATAGAATCTCGATACCGTGGTCGTCATCGGGTATAATCAATGCTTTAGATAGACTAACGTCACGGATGTCGTAGTACTCGATGTCCGTAGCTTGACGGCCTTCTGTCTCGACGATCTGAGTAGCCGCCTCCAGAACAATACAGAGGTAGCCGGTGGAAGGGAAGACAACGTCATTTCCAAGCTATTTCATAAGGCTTGTTAGACCGGAGAGGAGAAATATCGAGCTGAGATTACTTACGCGGTGATCTGTGAGCCAAGGTATTGTGTTCATTGATAGTTTATTTCGCCACGTGGGCTCGGCTTTGTTAGAGCCTGGAATCCGACTTCCGAGTATGTCGTGACGGGGATGCATACGTAGTCGCCATTCACGAGTCCAGCGATTCTCGAAAAGTAAAACTTCTTTCGGGTACTGCCATTGGTAATGGGGCAAGTCAGTGACAACCTTCCCAAGTCGGTACTGATCTCCCCCTCGACTCTCAATGGCATTAATCCGAGCGAGATCTACATCGTAACCCCTGTTGAAGAGATTACCTGCCAGAGTAAGCACGTTCTCTATGTTGTCGCCATTTCTGACGATTGTTGTCAAGTACTCTGGGAACTTGATCTTGCTATCGATCGTTTTGGACAACTGTCGAATGGGCCCTTGAAGTGCCCCGTGAGGTCCGATTTCGACGAGAATGTCAATGGGCAATTGGGTCACCATCTCAGCGACTGCTTGGTGAAATAACACAGGGGACTCAAGGTTTTGGCGCCAGTATTTAGCACCTAATAATGACCAAGGCGCAGCGTGTCCGTAGCAAGACGAGAAGAAAACAGCTTGAGCAGGTCGGCCTTTCGAAGTCTGCTTAAGAGATTTTATAGTGGTACCTCTGCGCATAAGAAACTCAAGGTCCCTTTCGTACTGTGGCCCAATGGCAGTCATGTGATGCGAGTGGTAAGCGTTGTCGTTTGTAGAGAGCGCACGGCAGAAGATTTTGTGCTCATCTAAAGTCTCTTTGAGTCGAAGCATCGCATCGGCGTCTCCGCTTAGTGTATAACTTTCTGGGGAATTGTGGCATGCGACTACGATATCACCATGGTATTCGTCGACCAGACCTTGTATCTCAGAGAGACTCCCGCCAACGGCCATCATTAGCCCTTTCTTCTTATTCCGCGCGACCGCGGCTCCTCGAAGATATGCCGCGATTATAGCTTCTTGTTCGGTCAGTAAACCGGCGGCGAAGGCGGCAGCGATTTCACCCGAAGAGTGGCCAACGACACCTTGAGCTTTCACACCCCACTGAGAAAGCAAACATACAAGGGCGATTTGCAACGCCGTCACTAGGGGTTGAGAAAGCTCGGCATTGTGGATCACACTCTCTTCCGGGCCCTGGTTCAAGACTTCTTCAATACTCCAATCGCGAATTTTGGCTTCGTCAAGATCGTCGAGATACCTGTCGAGTCTTCGAATAGTAGCGAGAAAGCTGGGGTATTCTTTCATTAACGCCTGGCCCATTTGAGGCCACTGGGCTCCCTGTCCAGTAAAAACAAAGGCAAGGACCGGGGCGCCCGAAGAGCGTTTCCCCTTTGTAATTAGGCCATAATCCGGGAGCCTTTGGCTAGTTTCCAAGTCATCAGCAGCCGTAATTGCGAAAGATCGATAAGTCTGCAATGAACGCCTAGCACTGAGAGTGAAGGCAACATCCATCAAGTTCCACTTAGTTATGCTCTTGGCCAATGCCTCGTAGTTTGCCTGCAGTGTCTTGTCGTCATGCGCTGAAAATGGCAATAGGAGCCGGGTCTTGCTCGGCATTGACTTATGGCCATTTCCATTCATTGTGATTTGTCTCTCTCCGTTGGTTTGGGCACGGCTGATGCCATTTGAATGGCCGTTCACATAACCATTTTTTCGGCTATGTTGTTCGCCATTCACCCCGTTGGTAGCAGGTAGGTGTACATCCCCATCCCCGTTGGCGAATATCTCGTGGCTGGAAGACTCATTGCTAGCCTGGTGCCTTGACCTATATCCGGGCAAGAGTGTCTCGGCCGATTCAACGATACACTATACTAGTCAACATTTGCTTCTTACGGAGTGGGTTTCATCGAAGCACTTACGTGGGCATTTGAGCCACCGTATCCAAAAGAATTAATGCTGGCCCTACGTACTGGCAGATCCGGCCATGGCGTACTCTCTTGTACGATTTTTAACCGGCCACCTTTTAAGTCAAGGTTAGGATTGATTGTCTCGATTCCAATCGTGGGTGGGATGACACCCTTTTCGATCGCCAGCACGGCTTTCATGACTCCTGCCATACCAGATGATGGCTCACTATGTCCCATATTGGATTTGATAGATCCAATCAGCAGCGGCTGTGAAATAGTCTTTGCATCGGCGAACAGTTTTCCAACAGCAGAAACCTCAATAGGATCACTAAAGCCAAGTATGTTAGCGCCTCTCTAGTGTAAGTCAGCAGTGAACCTCACCCGACAGCTGTTCCTGTTCCATGGCACTCGAAATATCCAGTGAGCGATGGGTCAAGCTCTCCGGCTCGCTCGTACGCCCGCCGCATACATGCAAGCTGGCCTTCTGGACTGGGATGAGTAATCCCGCCAGTCCTCCCATTGGCGTTGAATGAGGTTCCCCTAATTACAGCACGAATTGGGTCCCCATCAGCCACTGCTTGCGACAGGCTCTTAATGAACAGGGCACCAATTCCATCGGCACGAGCGTATCCATCCGCTACGAGTCTGTCAGCTTTCACGAGCAAAAAAAAAATTGGTGTACAGTCCATACTAACCTCTAGAATCAAAAGTGTGGCAGACTGAGGTTGGCGATACAGCTCCCAATACAGACGAGAAGATCTGGCATTCTGGAGTAAGAATGAGGTTCGATCCTCCAACAATGGCAGCCGTACAGTCTCCAGTCTGTATTGCCGAACAGGCCAGGTGCAATGCGTAAAGAGAACTCGAACAGGCCGTATCAAGAGTCATGGAAGGCCCTTTGAGGTTAAAAACGTAATTGATACGATTACTAATGATAGTAACGCCACTACCAGTAACGGAGTACGGTAACGCATTCTCAGGGTCGCGATAGTGCATCAGTTGATGGTCATAATTAAAGTTCCCGACGAAAGTCCCTGTATTGGAGCCGGACAGTTTGTGAAGAGGGACGCCTGCCGATTCGAAAGCCTCGTATACGACCTCGAGAAATTTCCGTTGGGCAGGATCTAGAGTTAGGACTTCCTTGGGATGGATTCCGAAGAAGTTCGCATCAAATTGCTTCACATCTGATTGAAGGAAGCATCCCCCCTCTGTCTTGAAAGAGCCTGGTCTGTTGCCATCGGGATGATAGAAAGCATCACTGTTAATTCTATCAGCTGGAAATTTGCTGTACGAATTTTTCTTCGCCTGGAGGTAATCCCATAGCTCGGAAGGAGACTCTGAGTCACCAGGCCATCGACAACCTAAGGTGTGTTAGAAAGAAAGGGCAAAAAACGACTACTCTGCAAAAACGGTGGTTTACTTACCCATGCCTATTATAGCGATAGGTTCGAGAGCCTCCGAGGCGTGAGGCTCTGTAAGCGCGATAGTTGGTGCCATGTTGGAGTAAGCCACCCTCGCCCGAACAGTATTATCATAAAACGAGTCCTTGATGAACGTCAATGCTATTGTTAGCTGGAGTATAGGTATGCTTCAAGAGCAAATAATCGAAACAGCGGCCGAAATCTGTGTTGAAGCATTTAGCACTACTATTTCAAGTGTTTTGAAGGTCTTATTGACAACAGAGTTTAATCCATGATCTATCCATACTTACTTTATGTCTTTAGCTTGTTATCGTGTAACATGTCATACTCTGAATTGTGGATATTGAGTATTGAATCAGACATAATCTCTTGGTATTACCTCTGACGGCGTATCCCAAGCACCATATACAGTTGTCAAGTGAACAAAGTAATTAACCAGATGTGTTTGTGTGATGTCATCCTCCTAGATCTCTTGAAACGGCTCAGACCGGTATAATTCAGAAGCGGTAGTCTTTCTGCTGTAAAGAATATGACTCGTCATGCAGAATGACTGCAGCTGCAAGGTAAACGTAATGTAATTATAATCAAGCGAAGCAACCCGCATTCCGATGATGACCGCATATTATCCCCACCGCCACGCAAGCACTGAACGCACTGACACCTACGTTGCAATTGCACAAGCGAATAGCAGAACTAGACATACGGAATTGATGTACGAAGATGTGTCAGAGCTATGCGAATTACGGTCCGGTCTGGATACTCTAGTCTCGATCACAAACTCGAAGGGATGTCCAATTGGAGTGCCTTCGCCCTATTTCTACTTCTCGAAACACTTGCAAAGAACCACATTGGAACTATGGTTTACCAACTTAGGTATATTTGAAGTGTCCTATCATTATCCTTCAGCCTTGCACTATGGGCTTTCGACACATGTTGGCACCCAGGTTCCTGCTTCCGTTGGTCCTATCTCAATGGCCCCCAATATCTTCTGCAGATCATGGGACCGTATTGTATTCACCTGTGACAGGGGAACAACAACAGCACGTCTTCACGTGGACTAGCGATAAGCAACAAGACCTACCAGCTGCCACTGATGCTACGTACCTACAGCTCTCGGTCAAGCACGAGCTCACAAAGCGTCTGTCACACGAAGCACGAATTGTCCTTGAAGGAGAAGAGGATTTCACCAAGTTTGATGCACGCTATACGAACTATAAGCGACCCCAGTACATTGTTGCTGTTCAAGTGGCAGAGGAGCAAGACATCGTCGAGACTGTAAGGCAAGCAATCTCTAATCTTAGGACCCGAACTCATCTTTCTAACTAGGTCAACTATGCACGCTCAAGAGGCATTCGGTTTGCCGCACGATCAGGAGGTCATTCCCTGACAACTTCTTTACGCCGGATCAAAAGCGCTATCGTAATTGACGTGCGTAAGTTAAATTATGCTAGATATAACCACCAGAAGCGGCAGATGACTGTCGGCGGTGGCATCTCCACTGGAGAGTTCGCCAATGCAACGTTTGCAAATGGAATGGAAGTTAGTAAGTCAGCTTACCGAGAAATATCCACGGACGCCGCATTTTCCCATGCGGTATGTCCCAAGATTCATTGTTTGGAACTCGCACTAACTCAGTTGAAGCCGTCGGATCATGCCCCTGCACTGGTGTTCTTGGTGTCTCATTAGGTGCGGGAATCGGACGCCTTCAAGGTAAATACGGGTACTTGAACGACAACATGGTATCCATCCGCTTGCTCCTCGCAAACGGCACGATAATAGAGGCATCCGAAGACAGCAACCAGGATCTATTCTGGGCTGTTCGTGGAGCGGGGCACAACTTTGGAATCGCGCTCGAGGCGACATATAAAGTCTACCCGCAGCGCAACAACGGCAAGCACTTCGTTATAGACTGGGAGTTCGAAGTGGATCAAGTAGACGGCATCTTTGAGGCCCTCAACGCTATTTCTAACCCAATGCCTGCCGAAGTCGCAGTATTCGTCATAGGTCGCCGGCGTGGATTCAATGAAAAGGTCAGCTACCTATGAATAGAAAACTGAGTATCAATCAGTTGTTGACGCCCCTTTAGCCCACAATCAACATCAACCTGGTTTACTCCGGCCCCGAAGAAGAGGCAACACCTTTCCAGGAGCCATTTGACAGGCTATCGCCTGTGTGGAAAGAGGCTAAAGTGGCCACCTGGGATGCGCTGCCCTGGGCCACCTACAATGGCTTGAATAATATTCTCTGCACACCGCAAGGTTGGGCGAGGTTTCCCATCAAGAACTTCTACGCCGCAAACGTAAAGAAATATGATATACCGACAATGCGTGCTTATTTTAACGAATGGCGATCTATGAATCAAAAGTACGATGGAGAAGCTGTTTTTAGCGTTATGTTTGAGTCCTTCCCACAACAAAGTGTCCGCGAGAAAGCCGATGACGCGACGGCGTATCCATGGCGCCATGGTTCTGATCATTTCTTGTAAGAGTTGAATGATTTCCTAATGTTTTGCACGTCTTGAAGCTCACAGCCAAATTAGAATGGTCGAAGCCGCATACAAGAACCCAGTTGACGAGGATTTGATTGATGAATGGTTATCGAAACAGCAAGACGCCTTCGTTGCGACGTCGGGTTATGGGCGACTCCAACAGTATGTTAACTATGGACATGGATCCAAGGATCCTCCAGAAGCACTTTATGGTTATGAGCCATGGAGACTCGATAAACTTAGATGTCTAAAGAAGGAATTTGATCCAGAGGGCTTGTTCAATGGGTATCAACCATTCGTTGAGGAACAAGGGCTGGACAGCGAGTAAGACTTAGCTCTGTTAGATGTAGTAGGGGCAAAAGAGTGATGCATGTTGATGAAATGCTATCTATACTAGGTAGCGCTAAGCCTAGATAATTAAGTATTATCTAGGTTACAACAAACTCGGGCGCGGCGGTGGAAGATACCAAGTTAAAGTAAACTTTCTAAAAACAAACTTATGAATTAATCTACGGCCCAAGACGAAATTGTAAAATCCAACTTCTCATATATCTTTGCTTTCAGTGTTTGCGATGTATCTAGAGTGTCCTCTATTCGTCCTGCATATATATCACAACGACCTTGGTTACTCTCGGATTCCCTTGCTCTAGGTGCTTTTCGTTACGACCATCCCGTTTGACATCAACAACCTGGCGTGGACTAGGGTCATGAGGATGAGCATAGAGGGTCGAGGAGCTGCTTGCAGAAAGCGACTGTCTTCTCCCAGAAGTTGCCTGCGCAGCTATTCGTGCTAGGTCGATACCATGGTCTCGAAGTATGTCAGATCCCGACATCTGCGTGGGAGATGTAGGCGCAGGTGAGGGAATGCCGTGTCTGGTGTGGTAAGTAGTGACCAGAGGCTGGGCCACGTCCTTTTGGTGCTTTTGAAACCCACATTCGGGGCAACAATGACCTCCATCGCCAAGGCGCACGTCTAATTCCGATGCCAGGGGCTGCCGTTTCTGGGTGCAAGGACTATATTGCTCTGCTGGACGACCAGCTGAGCGGCCAGTGGGCGATTGCTGACGCTGATGCTGCTGCTGCTGCTGTTGCTGTTGCTGTTGCTGCTGCTGCTGTTGTTGTTGTTGTTGTTGCTGTTGCCATTGACTGCTCTCTGGCTGTGCCAGGGTCCATACTGGCGCTGGCCCAAATCCAGTCGCAATAGGTTCACAGACATGCTGGTTACCACCAATCCCACCAGGGGCTTTGACTTGTTGTTTCTCATGGCCTGTTCGCTGAAGGCCTTCCCAACATTCGGATTGTTTCCCTATTAGGTCAGGTAGTATGCTCGGGCTACTACCGTGACCACGAGAGCCAGATCCAAGGTTCCATTGCTGGCCCACTAATCCTGGCTCAGTGGCGTTGTATTCACCGTTTCCGAAATCTGTGATCCCCCTTCGTCCAAGTCGTAGTCGACCTGTGCTCTCGAGTCTAACCTTGGGTCGGTGCGGGGGCTGAAGGAGGGTGGAAAGTAAGCGTGGCTGTTTACGTTGATAGTATTCTGTGCATTTTGGGCGGCGCTCTGTTGCTCCTGCTGCTTACGGCCTAAAAATGTCAGCAACAGAGTATTCGGTCACGGGTGCTATTGTGGTTTTCTTACGGTGCTTGCGCTGGGCAAGGCGGTTCTGAATCCTTTTGCGCAGCGCAATGTCTTCTATCTCGGTCCAGTCTTGCTCCATCCTGTCAGCTCAATTTCCGAGTAGTAATTCCCCGACGCACGGGGGGCACTATTATCCAAGCTCGTCGTAGTATAATAACTGTACAGCTGCCAAACAATTAACGACAGCAGTTATTTCAGACTTTAATAACACGGTAATACATTAAACCTAGGGAATAGTAATTAATGATGACTGATTCACCTGCGCCCTACACCTTGTATATGCAGGCATTCGGTAATCAATCCATGGGACCCCTAGGCTTACACATCTATGCCGGTATTCGGTAATCAAGCAATGCGTCCTTAGGCTTACACAGTATGTATATTCAAGCCAGACCCATGTATTCGTTCATGCAGCTTACCGCGGTAACAACTTCCGCATTGGCTTGCAAGGGCTCCGTCTAGAACTCCTTGGTACCAACATAGACATGCAGTCCTGAAGAGATGTCGTATACAAGCGGGAGCATTGGCTCCCGCTATCTCCCGTCCGAAACAATCACAAGCGCCGATCGTAAGGTAATCAGACTAGTCCTTGCATCAGTGCTTGCTCTTGAAAACAGTCTCCCCCGGATATGGTGCTATGATCTGACACCGGAGTCGTTCAATGCCGGTAATTAATGATTTAGGGAATAGCGCTGCTGCATCATCCTGACGGAATGCACTGCTGCGTATACTAGGTAGTTACTAGTTGTACCTTGAGTCCTTATGTTAGACTTCGCCCCTGTAGATAAACTCCTGGCGACGTCATTCGGTTCAAAGCTTGCGCCTAATATATGCTTGGGGTCGGAATTAAAGATAACATTCCAGCTGATAAATGACTGATCATTCGGTCATGATAACGATAGCATCAGCTATGGTTACATTTCCTTCGCTGCGCTACACGCCTCCGGTAGCGGCTTTGGCCCTGCGTTGCCAATGTCTCTGAATAACTTCATCTTGGCTGGAATTGGACGAATAATTAGAGGGGCCGGTCAGCGGCCGTGCAACGTGCTGTGTCCAATTGGGCTGAGACTCCTTCGATCATCTACGTTCCACCCCACAAATAACTTCCGATTCAGCCAGCCTTATTCTAATACCAAAGCTGAAGAAACGTTTCGGATAAGGAGAACCATGCAATATGCTTTTGGGTTAAGACTTCTTCAATGATATACGTCCTACTCTGCATATATATTCCGATTCAGCCAGCCTTATTGCAGATACCAGAGTTGAAGAAACATATCGGATAGGGGGAAGAGTCTGAGCGGTGAAGAGCCCTATAATATGTTGTCTATAATTGGGCTGAGATTCCTGCGATAGATAATTCATCCCTCGCCCTCCCTCCCGATACAGCTTCAGATCCAGCCACATCCGCCGATGATGCTGATATGTCATCTGCAGGCCATATGTTGGGTAAGGTAGGATTATCCCAGCCAAAAAGCCACACTCGGGTCTTAGACCTCACGGAATTTACAACTTTGAAGCCAAGCAGAACTGCCAAATAAAATCCCAAAGATAAAATATAGGCGATCCTGGGTAGGGTTCGGCGCATGATGGCATCGATTCAGTCGATCCAGTCGATCCAGAGGGTCTCACCTATTCCCGACGATCCACTTATACCAAGACATTTAGGTATTCGACGAAATTTCCCGACGCGCCACCTCTGTGATATTGGGTTTCCCTTGATATTACCTAATTTCCTACGTTCTTCCCTATGCTCTGCGACAGACAAAAGTAAGCTATAGCAAATTCCCGTGTTTTCAGTAAAGGATATATTCGTGGTCACGTGTTTTCACAGTTCATAAAGTCGATTCAAGTAGAGGGAGAAGATTCAGGTAAGCTTCTTAGGTCATCATAACAGTTTAGATAGCATGAAAAAGAGGCACCATATGGATCTGTAGGTGACCATTTCGAGTTCCCTGTACATCTAAGTACCTAGAGGTACCGAGTTGCACACTTTAAGGGTACCTATATTATTGATAACCGCGCTCAACCTTTAGCATCTTAGATGATAACAAACTGGCACATGGCAAGGTTGCTCTTAGGCTTTTCTTCCTGGATGTGATGATAAACTCTTTGCTCCTAGGAATAAGTAAGCTCTCTAACTGACATCCTTCCTAGAACAGTCGCCTCACCCACTCATTTCTCGCCTTCTCATCCCACTACTGCCCCTTCACCTTCTGGGGCACGCGGTAAACTGCCGCGCCTGGGCAATGGCGACGAGCTCCGAGTAAGGTAAAATGTGGCGTTAAACAATGCTTCATGAGCCAACTTCGGCCATGGAGGTTATATGTTTCAACCCAATCCGTTTCCGCACTGTAGACGTGACTTCTAGTGGAGTGATTTATGAGGGGCGACAGATCCTGTCACAAGACCAATACCTATTAAACTTTGTAGCAAGACATACATACAGCTAGAGGCTAACTGATCATTGGTTGGTGAGCCATCACAAGCATATAGCCGTATGCAGAAGGCCTACAATCGGAACCAAACTGAATCAGGAGAATGCCTAAAGCATGGCTATTGCATCGGGCCGCGTAAATGGAAGGAATGTAAGGCCTGATGAATGGAGGTATTCGTAAACTACGCATCCATTCTAAGTTAAATTCACTCAAGTAATTGGGGAATGCCTTGATAGAAAGGAACGCAATGACATATTACCAAAAACTAAAAAGAAAACGCGATGTGTTGTAGTGTTACAGTTCCGCGAAAGCAAGTGAATCTCCCCCCTTTTATCTCCGACTTTTCTATATACCCTTTATATTTATATATGACCGTACGGCTATACATAAATATAAACAATATCAGCCATACTACCCCCTTGTCTTAAGCTACTCGTGCCACTTCACTATAGATAGGGGACAAAAGGCAAGGTTATATTAAGGTGAGAAATAGGGGCCCAGGGACCCTTGGATCCCAGAGAATTATTAGCTGCATATGAACCATTGTTCTAGGCCCGTGGGCACACACCCTTGTCACAGGTCCAGGCCCTTGGTAGTGTTAGTAATAAATGAAAGTGTGGGACTTCGAACGCCCTCGGATGCGTATCGCGCCTCTAAAGGTAGGCGAAGTCGTAGTCGTACTGATAAGAGGAAGGAGGGACTTCGAGAGTCTTCCGCTGGGTGGTAAAGGCGGACATAGATATGAATGTAAACACGAGTGTAGTTATAAATGTTGAACTCAGTGCTAAAAGAGATTTTAGAAGCAACATCCGGTGATGATGAAAACATTCAAATCATTATTATTGTTATTATCTTTAACAAGGGCTTATAGTCAAGGGCTTGGAATGATATTCAATATTGCATAATAATCTTCGATGCAGCCAAGGGGCCATGTAGGTCTCTGGCCTCCTTCCGGTGCGGTCGAACTTCAGTTTTTATGCCCGAATAGCCTCGCCTAAAGTTCCCGACTGCACTGATTGTCTCAGAGGGTCGAGTTGGATCAGATCAGATCTTCTGATCTAATCTGATTTAACCCGAACGGGTCTGATCGGCAACCCGCTGCGCATATGATTATTTACATGATATCCGGTGTCCCAAACTCCCGGGTATGCGTGCGTGTAACATTTTCGTCAATTTTCATGCGAAAGACTTACTCATCATATTATTGAGCAGTTGAGTTGTGTGGTGATATGTGAGCAATTTACGAAGCAAATTTACTTTACATGGAGTAAAGCTTCAACGTAGTGCCTTAGAAGGGGGGGTTTTGTGAATCCTCAGGTGGCGGCGAACGTCTATCAGATAAAATTTCTTATTGGTTATATATGTAGAAGGCGCAAGCCTCGACGTAGCTGTTGTGGCGTTCATGTTGATAGCCGGTAAGGTCTATGGAAGTCCAGATGTCTATCTGTATGGGGTACTAAGACATGCAGTAGGCAATGCAGAGCAGTGTGTAAAGATAGAGTAGAACTAAGTGGGGAAGAATTTCATTCTGCGGAGATTTTTTCACGGCGGTCTAGGTCGATGGTGACGACTGGGTATCGAATAAAGGCAATATAAAACTTCACTGCATCAAACACTGCTTATTTAGCTACGCCCTTCAACCCAGCTTACTGCAGCCATGCTCTAGTTAAAGCAAGCTAGGAAATGTGTACTTACATACAATACATACATACATAAATACAGTAGTGAGAACTACTTTACTTGATAGGTAATATCACCTATGTAATGTATACAGTACAACACTTAGATTAAGGTTTTCAAGACTTTCTGTCACGACCCTAATACAGGAGGTAGGTAATTGACACTTATTTTTGTTGCGCAAAGGTCTCTAAAACCACAAATCGTAAACTTATCTGGCTATCTACAGACTTGAGCTGGACGGACTGCTTGCCACCTCACACCCTAATTATGGAGGCAGGCTAGCTGTACACATCGAATTATCATATCAATTACTTTGGTGATTAGGGGACCCATTGATCAAATAGAACGCAATAGTATTAAAAAATCAACCGCAATGGTGGGCGTATATAGCAGTATATTGAGTCAAGCCAAGTTCGCCACCCCCTTTTTCCTGCCCCCCTATGATTGCGTGATCGAGGATGACTCTTTACTTGCGGCGTTATGATTCTGGAGGCACGTGTTATACCACTTCTTCAGCAACGGAACGTTTGCCCTTGCCCGTATGATACTCGTGGTCGGAGACGCCACGGAAGGGTTCGTCTCATCACCATAGGTAGTCCCCGACAGTGAGTAGAATATAAGCAAGGATGTAGCTACATGAAAGTCCAAGGGGTAGCGTTGACAGGTACAAGGCCCGCTAGAACTAAAAGGCAATGAAGACTTTCATTCTTGGGCGGCCTACCGGTTCTGGATTCGGGATCCTAAAGAAAAGTACCGCGTTCGCTGGGGAGTCGAGGAATTGTTGCTTTATTGGGATCATAGACGAGTCATTCGGGTTTAGCCTCGCGAGCAATCGATTCTAAGGGCGCTTGGGTTTGTGAGTTACCTCCAGTCAGGAGCCCTAAGCCCAGGCGATTTCGACTATTGACAAGGCACAGGTAGTTCGTTCCGGGCGGTCGAGGAGCTCCGCGGTGCGCTACCACGGGTTCAGGGACCAAGATATACCGCCTGTAAACTTGGCTTAACTTATAGGTGATGATTGAAGTAGTGAGGGTGGTAGTGTTGAAGGGGTAAGCTAGCAGTATATATAAGGGGGTAAAGATTTTAGGGGGCAGGGAAAAGGGGGCTTCGAACTTAGCTTCACTCAACAGACTTCCATGCTACATACTCCTTGCTATGACGATTGATTTTACGATTTTATTCAATATACTTGCGTCCTATTTGATCAAGACATTCCCCAATTGAAGGAGTGATTATTATGCTATTTAGATGCGGAAGGTCTAATTCGGTATGGCGAGTTCGCTTATGTTGCCTTCGCATCCATCGTTAGAAAACTATCAAACAGAAGGGTCATATCATGCGCTAAATAGTTCAGGTGTGGCTGCGTTCCCTAAGATACCCACCCCGTGGATATGATTCATTTTGGCCTAACCTCCTTCTAATTAGGTATCTATGCTCTACTCCTAGTCTTTTGCTTGCCACCATTCTTAAGCTTTGCCTCGGGTTTTGTTTGTGAACTATCGCCCTTGACCTTGTCTTGAGCTTTCGGATTATCAAGTGCTTTGGGATCAAGACCCCGTTTTCGCATCGCATTCCGCTTCGCGCGCTTCATGTATTCAGCATCTTCATCGTCATCGAAACCACCGAAGTCACCGCCTTCCACTGCCTGTGAGGCAACCTTGTCGTCGGACAAGATGGGGGTCCTGTCAACAACTTCTTCCTGTCTCGGCGTCGACTCGGCCTTGTCCTTGACTAAATTCGCTGGCGTCAGTCCTATCTTGTGAAATTTGGCGACGTAGCTTCAAATTATTAGCGAACCATTCAGGGTGACTCTCAGGTGACAGTCAACTTACAAGCCGTCCAAGTTCAAAGTATGCGGATACTATGTAAGGTTAGCTACGGTCCACTGGGGAGAATGGACGGGAATTTTAGAGGTATGCAAAAGCATAGAGAATAGTAGAATACGACTTACAAAGCGGCGCGTGAGACTTAAGCTTTTACTACATTTCCATCTTCAGTTAGTAGATGCCTCAAATGGTTAGGGGTAGGATAGATGCTCTATGAAAAAAGGGGAACCCTATATTCGTTCAGAATCCACTTACTCAAAGGTTTTCCCCTGATAAGCGGTAAATCCTTCTTTCCCAAATGGAAGATCGGTGGAAACTAGACGGACGTTGGGCTAGAGTGATTGGTGTTAGTGTCTAGGCTTTGATGCATGTATATAACCACGTGGAGGTTTGCAAAGCATGCAGAGCCTCAAGACATCGGACGAGCCTTACTCTCTTCTTCAAAGCATACTGAACAACTGCAAATGGTCAGCAAGTCCGGCATTTTACATCGTGGAGTGAACATACCCATTTCATTCTCCTCCACACTCACGCTACATGTCGAATAGACCTTTTTGATATCAGGGTCAGTAATCTACCTGAGAGACAAATACGAAAATGACAAGACTTGGAATGGGTAGAAATGGAAGGAGGATTTCTGGTGTTACTCACTATGTAGCCGCCTGTGCCAGCGTGGTTCACCGAATCAATGGCTCCCAGGAGCAATTGCTTTTGGGTGTGGGGAATCGTGATAAAGTCTTTTTCCGTCTTGTTTGTCTTAACGGATGGATCTTTCGCAATAACTGTTTTTGGTCAGAGGTGGATGCTCTATATAAGCTTAAATAAAATCATGTAGATACTCACCACCTGTTCCAGTACATGGGCTATAGTCGTAGTCAAGTTAGTAATTACCCAAAAGTAACCAAGTTGTACATAAAGTGTTCAGGGTGGAATTTGGGCATTATGAGGTAGCCGGCGCAGGACATGTATGTAGTCGACGTGACTTACGCATCTGTACCATTAAAGTTAGCGTAATGATCTAACGACATCAGAAATTCCGAGTAAATGTAGAATGACATATTTGAGGGCCTCTCGGTATGCAATCAACCCTTGTTACAAATTACCCTCAAAAATGCGTGAAAATCCGAAGGAAAGCGTTAATAGCCACTCACCGAGCAAGACCCTATCAAAACCTCCCATGACTTTGGGGAAATCCCTCTGTTCAATGTCAGTCGTCCAAAACTTACGATACATCCACAACAGAGAAGCATGCGAGCATGCGTTTCGGGGGCATGGTCTTAGCGTGTTTCTCGACTTACGGCATCATAATTGCAAACAACAACTGAATCAAGGTGTTAGCTAGATAGCAAATCCAACAAGGTAATATTTAGGTAGCTTACCATTTCTGACTCCAAGTCTATGCACGTTTCCTATCAAACCGCGGGATCTAGTTTTGGAAGGATCCTAAGTAATGTCAGCTTTATATGCCCGATACTTGATATGACATTTCTTCCTACATTGGCAAATATACCTATTACTTTCATTAACTCTTTGTCTTTAGTATCTTTAGTTAAATTGAATTCTTACATCCAGTATTTTTCATCAGAGCCGCCAGATACGTTGTCTTGCCACCGGGTGCACTGGCCATATCCACTACAACAATTAGAGTCAGAAGCACCGTCGAGACATATTTTGAAGGGAAAGGGAATCAGAGCTCCCCAAACATGAGACGTCCAATGACTTTTTAGCTTTATCATAGTTATAACTTACATATTCTCTCGCCCTCCTGCGGGGCTAACGCCATACAGGGAAGGAAAGAACTTGCTGCTTGAAGCATATACAATCCCTGGAGGTATTCAGGAGTCGCTAAAATTTACGAGTTAGTTTCATGAACACAAGCTGTAAATCCAACAGCTGTGTGGTGGTTCTGTAATTACCTCCTAAACTGTATTCATGAAGTCAGCAATTATGAATCTAGAAGAGCCTTGGAGGATATGACGACGTAGGCCTTCGCAGAGACACTTACGGAACATTTGATTCGAATATTTGTAGTCCAACCTACGATATTCCGATGTCAGCTTCCCCGCACATCACGACTCTGGTAACCGAATGCTAACCTTGGACCATTTCCCAACCTATTCGAGACTAGAGTCAGCAATTGCACAATTGGATAAATCTCAGCACAATTTGAAGTATGCAAGCGCAATAACCTCAAAACCTACTAAGGGGTGATTAAGACAATCCACTCACTGGCTCAAGTGTTACTCCGCGGTTGATTAGAGCCGAGGCGAGCTCTCTTCTACTCGTCTTCAATGTATTGGTTCTAAGAGCTATGTTAATCAAAGTTGAGTGGCGGGATATCTTGGCATATCCGTACCTGATGACAATAGGGCGAGGACTTCACCAATTGAAGTTAGTAAATTTACTTGCGATCTATGCAGAAGCAGTAAACCACTGAGTATTCGTGTATTACTCACGTCTCGTTAGCATCAAAAAATGCGAGGGCCTCTCTCTACGGTGTCCGTTAGTGCCAGTAACTTGAAGTTTAATCGAAGAAAGGAGTACAGTCCAGGTGTGATGCAGACTCACCGGTGGAAAAAGGCTAAGTAGTTTTTCACCAAGATATTCACTGTAACCTGTAGGCTGCAGCATTAGTTCTGTGGTGAGCAGACACGGCAATCCGAAAGCCGATGCCAGTCACTTACCGTAGTATGCGCAGATATCTTTCAGCAACTGCGCAGTGTACTCTGATCGGGATGTACCAGGCTCCGCAAGATTCGCAAAGTCATCAAGCACACGTATCGTGTCGGATATCCTCTGTCTCAGTAGTTGTAAATCGGGCGCAAGCAAGTTCTTGTTCTGCTGTTCTTCGTCTCCGTCTTCCAGCACATGAGGAATATCGATGTTGGTCTGTAGAGTCTCTTGAAATTCAGCTTCGGCGGCAGCCTCCTCTTCAGCCTTCTCCTTATCCAACTTGCGGGATAGACCGACAATGTTAGCGGCCGTGAGTTTCTCTTCAGCGTCCCCGTCAGAATCGTCTTCGTCCTCAGAGAACATGGCCCGACGCTCTCCCTCGCCCTCCGAGTCATAGACAGAGTCGTCCGATCCCAGGAAGTCGTCCGGTAGTCCTCCTTCCTCGTCCAAGCCGACCATATCCTCGTCGCTAAATCCGCCTCCAACTCCATCGCTCATATCGTCGAGGTCGAGTTCGGGCTCAGGTTTGGCTTTCTTCGATTTCGACTTCGTTGTCTTGCCAATTTGGGGCGGAAGAGGCTGCTTCAATTTCATCCCGTTCGATTTCCCATTCGTTTTGCCAGTGGCCTTGTTGTTGGTCTTGTCGCTGGCCTTGCCATTTTGCGCCTTGCGCTTCTTGGTCTCTGGGACATCGTCGACGGGAAGTCCAGCTTTGCGCTTGAGTTTCGCGAAATGCGCTTCAGACAGAGGTTCTGGTATGCCCTGGTGCTTAAATCGATTGCCAGTACCCATTTTCGCTAGTTACTTTCGCGCAAAGACGAAAGTATCATAAATTCGCGTTGCGTACAAAATCTTGATACGATCGCAGAGAGATGCTGCTAAGCTTCCGACTGGGATTTGCTCCATGGACTTTTTTTGAGAGAGGCCCACATCGATAAGATGATAAAACGCCCATCCCCACATCACTAAAGTACACCAGTACAACAGACTCGCCCCGGGCGTGGGGCTAACGGGAGCTCCAGCCACAAAGTGGGCTGTCTCAGCTCCAACACAATCCATCATTGCCTGGCATCGTCACATTCCGACACGATCGTCTACCGAACACCTCAATCTCCATAGACGGATACGATTTCTCGCAAAAAAAAAAAAAACAGCACATACTATATCCCTAGACATTATGACAGAAGTATCCTTCGCCAAATCATTTCTCGCCGCGCTGGACGGCCGCCCAATCAAGCTGTCGCCAGAACATGTCGAAGACCCCAAGACTTACCAAGCGCGGAGCGCTGTCCGTGCCCCTCCATCCTGGTGCCCCAGCATCGTGAGCATCGTGAAGCCAAAAACGTGCTAATAGATTAACAGTACATCCTCCCCAAGATGCCGAAGCCCATCAGCAAACGCAAAGGCGCAAGCGTAGCGCCAGGCCAGGAACGAAGCCTCGTCGTAACCGTCAAATCACTCCGCAACCCGCCGCTCGACCTCAGACTCTCTTCCCAAACCATCAACACCTCGATACACGATGTTAAGGCTTCCGTAGCCAAAGAGACCGGTATCGACGAGGGAAAAATTAAGATCCTACACAAGAAAAAGCCTATTCCCGATAGTAAGGTGCTGAAAGACTTGGTTGGCGATGGCGAGACCACCATCGAGTTCTCTGTCATGGTTATGGGAGGTGCAGCAGCAGTCGCAGCAGCAAAACCGGAAGCCCAGAATGATGTTGCCCAGGGCTTAAGCGGTGCTGATGTCCTACAAACACAAGATTTCTGGAGCGACCTCAGCGGCTTCTTATTGCAACGGATACGAGACGAACAATTAGCAGCAGAGCTTACAGATACATTTCAACAGGCATGGAAGGGTAAATAACGGATGAGTGACGTTGAGGTTAAACACAGGAACACCACCACTGGCGCCATTTCTCCGGCTCAACGCGTATGAAACCAAAATAGAGATAGCGAAATTAGGCATGCTTTTAAGTATGCGACACAAACACGTTACTGTTCGAGTATGACGAAAGTGGTGTAGTGTATCATTGGTAACATCGAACCTGAAATCTTCGCGTCAAGAAACCCCCGTAATAGGCACCAAACTACCGTTCATCGCAATATGCGGCAGACAGACTTGCTGCAGATTTTCCCTCGTTGCGGTATCGTGAGCTTCGTAGGCCAGGCTACCAATCATTTTATCTTCTCCGTCTAATTCATACCATAGCTGCATTCGACACAATTAACCGGCCAGACCCTTGCTGACGACCTTCAGCACTGTGTCGTGTTCAATGTCATCTGGGTCGTTGGCTTGAAGTTCAACAGCAACGCCGTTGAGCGAGCGCTTGAGACCCTCCTTAGACGAGGCGTACACCATCTTGGGCTGTAGTACTATTAGCCTCAATGGTCGCGCATGGGAGTTCGGGGATACTAACCATTACACCGGCGTCATCTGGGGACCAAGCGATGAAGGTGATCTTGTTTCTGTGTCTGTCATCAGTGTGGTGAACTCCCCGTGTAGAATTGCGTCACCGACCGGGAACCCTCTCCACTAGCGAGGCTATATTCGAAGTCATAGACAGCGTATCGGGGGCCCTTGCAGACGGCACCCTATCAGGATTGTGAGTATGACGAAGGCTAACCACCGACGCAGTCCAGGCTTACACTCTTGGTCTTAGAGGTAGCCTTGATTAGCTTCTCGCGGAAGTTCTCCCAGTCCTTATCCCCGGAGGCCTCCTCGATTACGATCTCCCGGTTGTCGTCCGACAGCTTGAAGATGATGTACTTGTACTTCTTTGCGAGCTTGAGCTCGTTGAACGCAGATATGCATTCCTGCGAAATGGTAGCTCTAGATAAGTTGGGGCTGTTAGCTACGCCTACTTAGATTCCTCAATAGAACCCCGAATGCCGGGACAGCAGCGAATGATTGCTCATACGATCGCGTGCGGGGAGGTGTGCGAAAGCGGTGATAAACACGAGAGGGTAGAGAACAGACCCTGATTGAGACTATAAGAGGCGGCTAGTTAGCAAGGAAGCAATACGGCTTGTAGCAGGCGGCGGGGTCCAGTTCTTACCATGGCGGCGGCAGATCAGTAGAAGACGGCGAAGGAGGATCGGGAGAGCTACGAGTTGTGGTCAGCACCAACATTACTGACCGCGCATGAAAAGAAGAGTAGATATAGGGAGTGGGATGTCCGGTGGGGTAGCAGCAGGCAGAACTAACAGAAGTGAATGGAATAGTCGAGCCGCGCGGACGTGGTCTGCGATCGTGAAAAAGTTAGGTTCGTAATAGGTAAGTCAGGGGCAGGCAGAGGAAAGAAAGAGAGAGGTCAGGTTGGTTTACAGACTAAGTAATGGCTAGATACCTGACAGGCTGGAGGCGGGATGTGTGTGGTGGGACGCCTGTCGCAATGGAGGGGAAGATGGTCGGACTTGGGCGAAAAAAAGTGACGTCCTGAGCCAACAGACACACACTGTGTCGGCATAGGGCAGGCTTCAACGGGACAGTGCGGTACAGCACATATACTAGGTATCAGCCCTGGGTAGGTCCTGTAGGCTACGAGGTACTGTACCTAAGCAGCTCTCACAGGGCTACAGCAGCCCTTCAAGGCAAACATCCATCATACCCATAGGTACCAGGAAAACAGTACAGTACACAAGAGAGGTTAGTGGGGTGACGAGTCGGCGGGGCTTAGCTGGTTGACTGTGAGATACCTACAGTGGTACCAAGCCGTTTAGCTTGGCGGACGAGGGGTAACCATGGCCTGACGTTAGTGTACATACATGCTCCTCCTAATGCACTGTACAACATACGTACTTGCAGCTCTGCTTCGCAAGTTCTTTTTGGGAACGTTATTTGCTCTACCGGTACCTAACATTTTGACATCCAATGAGAAGACACGCGCCAGCCTTTGAAGGTGCCCAACAAACAAATAAATAAATAACGAATTAAAAGCAACAAGACAAGTAAGTTACCTAACTGGGACTAACTACATAAAACAAGATTATATAATTGACGGCTCTGACTTGTCACATTGTCATGAATTCTGTTGCGAAAGAGGTGGAATCTGGCTGTGATATCTAGTTAAAAACATGAATGCTCGTCTTGAGTGGTTGGTAGAGGAAGAGAGCAATAAATGAAGCTCGCGTCTCGCTCCAGAATAAAGTGTGGCGCCAACTTCATTCTAGCTAGGTGCCAAGGTAAGGATCTCCAAGACAATCTGATGGATTCTTCTACAGTAATAGTATCCGAATACTAGCGAAGAATAAGAGCAGTCTTCTTGTGGCCTGTTAGATCTGTAAGTATAGAGTATGCAGGAGAACCCTAGAAGAAGGCCATATTAAAGCTATGGCAATAACGGCGACAATACTACCCACCTTCTTTCATTTCGTAAACCATTGATAAGCTCAGCTTTCATCATGTTAAACAGTAGACCAAGAAGAGAAGGGCTTGACACTTTGAGGGGAGACCTACGACTAGTAATGTGCTGAAACTGACGTGCCTTCGAGTACCACTTGGATTTAACCTTACAATATTACAGGAAGCTTTTAGATCGCCTAGTCTCAAGATGCTGTCAGGTGGCGTAGTACCTACCTGACATGCAAATAAAAAAAATCATAGCAGGATTGTGTAGTGCGAGCCAACCAAAGGCCCAGCCGGAGAACCATTACATTACCTAACGCGGCGCTTCAAGATCGCCAGAGGAGGTGAATAATCATCTGGAGTACCTAGGCAACAGCGTTTTAGGGTACCAATTTAATTTTCAAGCAATACCTTCGTGGATGACTTGCGTAGGCACCACTCAAACGTTCCGACACAAGAATGCCTGTTCATAATGAGTAATTTATCATAACTTGAATTTTTTGTTGTTCGAACTAGAATCCACTATATAGTAGGGTACTAGTCAAGCCAGCTAGCTGATTATAGTACATAACACTCGTTTACAACGCCGCTCGGGATATCAGTCGTAGCAGTATGAACATCAATATACACATGGTGGGTATGGAGGGGAGAGGAAGAGATTACATGGACACATGAGATGAAAATCATTCCCCCAAACACCAGATTCAATGCTCCCGTTTAGCCCAGATGTTTTGTTTTTGATACAAGAGAAGAAGCAGGGTACTTAGGTAGGGTGTATCAGATGCAACTTTTTACATCATACCACCCATACCGCCCATACCGCCCATGCCCCCCATTCCACCCATTGGTGCGGCAGGCTTATCTTCGGGCGCTTCAACGATGGCAACCTCGGTGGTACCGAGCAGCGAAGCGACACCACTGGCATCGACTAGACCGGTTCGAACAACTTTGAAAGGGTCAAGGATACCAGCCTGAATCATATCGACGTACTCGCCCTTAGAGCTGTCAAAGCCTTTGTTGAAATCGGCACCAAACTCATCCATCAATTTGCCAACAACGACCGAGCCCTCCAGGCCAGCGTTTTCAACGATGGTACGAGCAGGTCGGGTGATGGCGTTCTTGATAATGCTAACACCAAGCTGCTGGTCGAAGTTGGACGGCTTGACATCCTTCAGGGCGTGAGCGGAGGCCTTGAGCAGAGCAGTACCGCCACCGGGCAAGATACCCTCCTCAACGGCGGCGCGGGTCGCGTTTAGAGCATCAACGAATCGGTCCTTCTTCTCGCCAACTTCGACTTCAGACGAGCCACCGACCTTGATAACAGCAACACCACCAGAGAGCTTGGCGAGACGCTCTTGCAGCTTCTCCTTCTCATAATCAGAAGTGCCGGGGTCCGACATGACGCCACGGATCTGTTCGCACCGTTGAGCAATAGCGTCCTTGCTGCCCTCGCCATTCAGAATGATCGTGTCTTCCTTGGTAATTGTGATGGAGCCAGTGGATCCGAGCAGATCGGGAGTGGCCTTCTCTAGCTTAATGTCGAGCTCATCGGTGAAGACAGTTCCGTTGGTGAGAACACCGATATCACCAAGGATGGACTTGCGGTTGTCGCCGAAACCAGGCGCCTTGACAGCAGCAACTTGCAGCTGCCCGCGGAGCTTGTTGAGGATACAAACGGCAAGAGCCTCGCCATCAATGTCCTCGGCAATGATGACAAGGGGACGGCGCATCTGCGTCGAGGCCTCAAGGGCAGGGATAATATCTTGAACAGCCGAGATCTTCTTCTCGGAAAGGAGAATAAGTGGCTTCTCAAACTCAACCTTCTGGGCCTTGGTATCGGTGATGAAGTAGGGAGAAACGAAACCACGGTCGAATCGCATACCCTCGGTAACCTCGAGCTCGTCGTTCAAAGTCTTTCCCTCCTTGACGGTGATGACACCCTCCTTGCCAACCTTCTCCATGGCGTTGGAGATAAGCTTACCAATGTGGGTATCTCCATTCGCACTGATAGTAGCGACCTGAGCAATTTCTTCGCTAGTAGTAATATCGCGCTTGTTCTTCTGAAGGTACTCGACAACAGCTTCGACAGCGGCCTGGGTACCACGGCGGAGATCCATGGGGTTGCAGCCGGCAGCGACGTTCTTAACAGTTTCGGAGAAGATGGCTCGGGCTAGTACAGTAGCGCTAGTGGTGCCATCACCGGCAGACTCGTTAGTCTTGGAGGCGACATCTTGCAGCAAACGAGCACCCAAGTTTTCGAACTTGTCCTGCAAACTGATAGCTTTAGCGACAGTAACGCCATCTGTTACGAGCAATGTTAGCGTATACAGAAAATATTTTAACTGGTAACCATTGGTTCAAATACCCTTTGTGATCTTAGGAGAGCCATAGCTGGACTCGATCAGAACATTCCGGCCCTTAGGACCTAATGTGGTGGCAACGGCCTTTGCCAAAGTCTCAACACCAGCAAGCAGTGCAGCTCTGCCCTCGACACCGAATTTGAGCTCCTATTGTGACAAGTCAGCACCATGCGCCTCCCAACAGTCCAGCAACTGTCAAGGAAGAGGGAAGAGGGAACGGACGGACCTTGTGGGCAAATCGAAGTTGTTGCGACAGACCAGCACCGGCACGGTACTTAGTAGCGGCTGAGGACACTACCGAGGCCCTGGCGCGGGATGAGAGAGCGCGCTGCATTGTAGTTGTGATATACTTATTAGAAAAAAGAGGACAAAACGACAATGGCACAAGTTGAGGTATTAAAAGAGAAGGGGAGGGAGGAGTTCGGGAGGATATGCAAGGAGATATGGTTGAGAATTATGGACGGGGGTGGGATTTGGGGAAGCTGGGGGAAAGCTTCAAAAATTTCGGCTTTTGGCAACAAAAAATTGATGGCCCCGGCCAGAAGGTGAGCCTTGAGCACGCTAACCTATCTAGGCCTAGTGTCATGTTGGAGCTCCAGTTGGTAGAAAACCATCGAAGCCTCGCCTTCAGTGCGGGGTGGTCCCAGGGCGCACCTTGTTGGAACCTTGGAACCTTGGAACCTTCGTTTGAGATATATGTATTTATCCGTCATGAACACCGTTACAACAATCCAACTTTGAACTTCGACCTGAACACAATGTTCAATAATTTGTTGATGACTTGAAATACTTACTTTGCATACTGGTATAGATCCATACCTGGTCAATCCACGTCTACATATTGGTTTATATAGGTGTGTAGAGGTAGGGAGTTAGGTACCTACATGTAGGTAGGTAGGTACGGGTACCTCTAGTTGGATGGATGTTGGTTGAGTCAGCTAGATACCTAGGTGCGTAATGACAACATTTGTAACTTGTAACATGAAAATTGCAAGCTTGGCCTTCTTAAATTCAAGTTCTAAGGGCCTACCTAGGTACCTATTAACGCATCTACTACGTGATTTCAATTATAAATCAATGCATTTAAGTATGACACTCTTAGGCTGAGGACAACAAAAGCAGACCACCGGCTTTAACACCAACTATCGCCGCATTTATGCATCGCTGCTGACAAAACCTAGGATAGGTAGGCTCAAAGTATAAGAAGAGCCTCCTTTCCGCAATACCTCATCCTAAAGAGCGGCACAAGCAACAAGGAAAACTTCGAATACAAATCTCACCATGTCGACTATCGCCAAAACTATTGTTGCTACCGGTGCAAGCTCCGGCATCGTAAGCGGCCACAGCAGACTGGGCAGTCCATGAATCGTCGTCACAAGCAATTCACTAACGCTGTACAGGGTTTCGAGGCCATCAAGCAATTGCTAGCCCAATCGCAGCCTTACAACTTTATTCTAGGCGCCCGAGACGTCAAGACAACGACAGACGCTTACAATGGGCTCAAATACGACAATAGCAGGCACACGCTCACCATCTTACCGCTTGAGCTAAGCAACATGAATTCTGTGAAGTCATTCGCCCAGCAGACTCTCGAGAAGTTGGGTGGAAGCCCAATTGACTACCTCATGCTCAATGCAGCAACCGCCATGAGCAAGAAGGTAACCGGCGAAGGGCCACACGGCTCGAAGTGGATTGAGCCATACCTCGTCAATCATCTCTGTATGTATCAGCCGTCTCAAGTAGCATTGTCATGCATGTGACTAATGCTCTTTACAGCACAGCATTACCTCCAGCACCTACTCCGACCCAAGTTAGAACAATCCAAGACCCGGATCGTGGTAGTCTCCTCTGGAGCCGTACGGATGGTAAAGGACCCCAGTAAGCAGAACCCGACATGCCCAACAGTCACTTGCAGGGCTAACCATGTTCATCGCAGGCACTCTGGAGAATGAGATGTTAGCTGCGCAGAAGACAGATATCGGAGTCTACGCTGCTACAAAGTTCATCCAACTCCTCGGTGCCCACTGGTGGCGCCGTCAACTCCAGGGTACCTGCCAAGTTGTGGCCGTGTCTCCCGGACTGATTCCGAATACGGGTCTTACTAGAGGCAGCGATATAAAAATCCCAGACCACCTTCCCGATGCGAAAAGCATACCTGAAGGTGCGCAAAGCGTCCTAAGGGCTTTTACTCGTGATGATATACCCGAGGACCCGGAGCAAATCTTCCTCACCAGTTGGGGAGAGTGGTGGCCCAAGGATGTCTATGAGCTGTCGCTCGACCAGAAGCTCCAAGATAAGTGGTCGCCAAGCCAGGAAACCATTGAGAAAGAAGAGGGCGTTAGCGCGTGAAGAAGGTCGACGTGAAACTATAGAAATTGGGATGTATGAGCGTGCGTTGGGAGTCGTTCTAGTTGCAGCGAGCTGGTGCAGAATCCAGCCGAGTGTCGGTGGCTCTGGGGCTCCCACCAAGTTCACGCGTGCTGGTAAACCTAGAGATGTTAAAGCGGCTGAGGCGGAGGAAATCCAGCTAATAAGAAATATACATATAACTCTTACAACTATGAACTAAATGAATACGGACGTCCCAGCTTTAATATACTCCTATTAGCTGAACTTATTTTACATGCGGAGAATCTCTATCGGCTTCTATCAGGTATGGCTTGCGTATCTTCTATTATATTCAGAGCTTATAAGTATATGTATAAGCAAATAGGTGAACATGTGTTCAAATACCTAGGATAGAGAAATTCCTTACACTGTAACATCCAACTTAACTGACAAACAGCCATATTAATACTATGTGTATGTCATAAGACTTATATAGGAGCTGTAAGTGGTCAAGTGCCCGACTTGGCTACGTCCTATTTATTTATTTTTTTCTACTTTTAGTAGTGTCATAGTGTACTGCTGTAATTCTGTTCCGTGATATATAGTAACCTTCCTGTTAGGGCCAGCGAGTATGGTATAGAAACGAGTCTATTCGCGTATGGTGTTGAATTGTAACTATATACGCAATCTATAAAGCTGAAACAGAACTTGGGTGCAATATATCGAAGAAAGGATTTTTTTTTTTTTTTTTTTTTTAGGTCTTATATAGCCTTCTATATATGATACAATTTCTTTAGGGTGTAGAAGCGACCCATATTCGACCCTCCTTAAGCATCGACTCATGAACATTAGAGTGTTATAATTGAGAAGAATAGCTGAATCTCGAGATTTATCTAATTATAATGGTTGAGCGTGATTGTATTAACTTAAAGATACATTCGATCGTGTTTTGACTGAACGCTCTACAGCTGCGATACACGCATACTGCGCGGCCTTGTCACTTCAGATGAGGTACGGCAGCTCCCGGGCGACGGTAAAGCGAACGGGTAGTTTATTCATGTGGGTACCGAAGCGCACGTCTAGAGCTGCCTGATGGCTGGTGATAAAAACGGTGAACGTGGCAGCATTTTTGACAGATACTACCTACCCATGGGCCGGTGAAGGTGCGAAACTCAGTGCTCCTGGGACCAAGAACGAGTCGGTTGATGCGATATGATCGTTGCCAAGCCCTAGGTAGTTGAAGGTACCTACCTAGCGGAATCGTACTTAGCGCCAAATAAATACTATGGGTGTCCTACAACTGCCTGAGGGAGAACTTTTGGGGAGCCGCCATACAGGGGGGTTTTTTCGTGCGAGGACTTGAGGATGAGATGTGTACTTTTTACGTTGGTACAGTAGCGAAAGTGTTGGCGTGCTAAGAATAGAAGACCTAGCCCTTTGGGACTAGGTTGAGGAGTGCTTAATTGTTAACACAATCAACCACGCAGGATATGATGGATACTGTAATAGCGGAGTTGGAGGTAGCCACATAGTTACATTAGTATGTACTCAGTAGCCAAAACACTTTTAAACAAGGTACCTACCTGCAACACGCTGGATAGTTGCAAAAACAAAAAGTTTTGGGGTCGCGAAGACGGGCATCGAGAATCCCCGAAGTTAGTAACGTTTGAGGAGTATCTCTAGGGGCGGGTTCTAAGACGGGAAACGCATTAACTCCGCCGGTCGTTTATGTAGCTGCTCATCCTCCGCCCATATTGATTGCCCTTTTCTTGCCCTATCAGAAATCATGTGTCGCGTTTGGCCCACTCGTACCCGGGCAAATGGTTTCCTTACAAGCTATCCGAGAATCGAATGCCCGAATCGCGACTAGTCTTCCTTCTGGACTAGTTGCCGTCTTCGTGGGGGCTACAAGCGGCATCGGGGAGACAACGCTCAGGAACCTCGTCAAGCAGACGCGTAAACCACGTATCTACTTCCTCGGACGCCGCGAAGCCGAAGGCAAACTTATCCAGGCCGAGCTCGAGCAAATCAATTCGGAGGGTGAGTATCACTATCTGCAATACGACGTTAGCCTTCTTAAAAATGTCGACGAGGCTTGTCGACATATCCAAGCCCGAGAGTCGGCCATCAACCTACTCTTCCTCACTAGTGGGACCTTGATTTCTGGGAAACGTGAGTCTGCCTGCGCACACGCGAGTTTTATCGTTGGCCACTATGCATCATTCGGATTCTAAACGACTGTTTTAGACACGGACGAGGGCCTCAATTACCACACCGCCCTGGTGTATTATTGCCGGACACGCTTCATAGTGAATCTTCTGCCGCAGCTCAGGCGGGCGTCTGACCTGCGCCGCGTCGTTACCGTCTTCGCAGGCGGCAAGGAAGGGAAAATCTTCACCGAAGACCTGCAAGCTAACCACATCAGCGTCCTATCATCCCGGGGTCACATCACCTCCACGATCACATTAGCACTTCACACTCTCGCCAAGCAGGCACCCGAGGTCTCTTTTATTCATGTCTACCCGGGCTTTGTTAAGACGGAGCTCTCGCGCGAGCTCACCGGAATCGGCGCCGCCATTGGCAAGATCCTGTTCAAACCCGTCATAGCATATCTACAAATCCCCATCGACGAGACGGGTGAGCGTCAGACCTACCTCATGACGAGTCGCCCGTTTCCCTCCGTGCGGCCGCGAGCGAAGAGATGCCGATGGTGTTTCGCTGAGCAAAGGCGTCGACGTCGCCGTTGCAGTCGATGGCAAGGTTGGCGGCGGCGTTTACTCAATAGACTACCAGGCAGAGGGTACGAATGAGGGCACTCAGGAAATCATAAGAAATTATATAGAGGATAATACGGCCGAGAAGATTTGGAAAGACACCGAGGAGGAGTACATGCGAGTTACAGGTAGCCTAGCTCTGTGATCCGGGACAGACTAGGCCTGGAATAAGTTCGGGATTTATTTCTACCAGATATCAAGACTTACGGGAGAGCATCGTTACATAAAGTAGCACTATGTTCTGTCATATCGCGTAGATATCGAAAGAAGCTACCGGCTACGTTATGTTATGACATGCGTTGGGATATTCGGTTGATCTGTCAATAGCTGGTAAGCTTCTGAGGCAGACGCCAAGGGAGCAGTAACCAATAGGCTAATGGGGGTTAAAGGTAATCGAACGATCGAATGAGGTCAGCATTCCAGACGAAAACAATATGTGGAAAAACTCTTTAAAAGTAAAGGGGCCGATTCTTTCCATCAAATGATGTCATTCGTTAGATGGGTTAGGCAAAGAGTATCCTCACGCCGTAACCTGTGTTATCCCGGGCGTCTTGCAGTTTCACAACAATTTCCAACGAATACGCCCCGACGCGTAGCAGCGACCGGCAGACAGAGAAAGGGCTACAGTACCACCTTAGGGCAAGCAAGCATATGAATGAACATAGAGCTGAGATGCATTCTTTTTCCAGAACCTGGGAACAGCGCGTAGCGCCCAATCACCAGGATTTCGGCCTGAGATCTGACTTGGCGTCAAGCGAGGGTCGCTCTCGGAACTACTGCCGAGATGCAGCGGGAAGCACATGTTGCATTACCGACCGGTTTAAGCGGGGGGTAATATTCTTTCATCCGCTCCCAATTGATAACCTTAGCCCAACGACGACGAGGATCCGCAGTATGCTATGAAAATTCCTTATTGAGAGAATGAGCAAACGCACACACCCACTCACACATACTGGTTACGTGACAGGGCGTGGTCCCTTATGGTCAAGTGCCGCGTCAAAGGAGCCTCGGCCCCCGTGTATCATACATAGGGTCGCACCAGAACGCGGTTACTAGACGCTCATATAGTATCCCCAGATTCGCTTCTCGGCAATACGGAGGGTGGCTGTAAACATCTCATTTCATCCTACAGGCCTGGAAGAAATGGCTATTTCGATGCTACTCACAAGCGGCCTTGGCCTCCACCTGTCATTTCGCCCTATTCGGGTTTCCTGGCCTCAGGCACCGTCAGCTCGCGCATACAAAAGAAAAACGGCAAAACACGAAGACAACCTCTCCAAGAGGTGTAACCTGATGCAGCTCTACTGTTTCTGTCTCTTCGTACAATATCAGGACTAGGGAACGATTGATTCAAAATGGCCAATCAGCAGATTCCATACTCTATGACAAACCATGACGAAGAGAAGGGGTTGCACCGAACACCCACCGGGGTGACAATGTCTCCTGAGCTTTTCGAGAAGGTACGAGCTCCGTGTATAGTTAGTTATCTCACGGCTCCGATGCTGACTTATTATGAATGCAGCTTTACATGTCCCCCAAGGTCCCCCATAGCGGCGACTACAGCAAACGGTTTGCCAACCCAACAGCGCTTGGGTTCATCGGGTGAGTTTTGCCGACCCCTCCTAAACGGAAGTTGGCTATGTACGGAACGCTTACTATTACAAGTTTCGTCATCTCTGCTTCTACTTTTGCTATGATCATAATGGGGTGGGGAGGAACAACGGGGCTATCGCCGGTGGCGTATGTGCCCTCCACTTGACCCTGTTCATATTCGAGGTTAGCTAAAAGCAAGAAAGGGGCATATTCTTCTTCGTCGGCCCAGTCACGATGATCCTCGCTCTCATCTTCGAGTGGATCCTTGGAAACTTCTTCTCCATGATGGTAATGGGATTGTTCTCCGTGTTTTGGTTGTCATTTGGGCTCCTCGAGGTACCAAACCTCGCCCTCGGCATTCCCTTCGCCACGCCAGACGATCCGACAGGCACGGCATCGAGGGAGTACAACGCTGCTATCGGCCTGTACCTTTTAGTATGGGGTTTCGCCTTCTTTACGTTTTTTGTCTTTACTACAAGGATCAACTCGGTCTTGGCCACCATATTTAGCCTTACGGCAACGGCGACCTGGCTCCTGGCCGGTGCGTATTTCAAGTCGTCGTGGGGTGACTATGAGGCAGCGGGCAAGCTTCAAAAAGTAAGTCTTTTTCGAGTTTTGATCAAAGGCATTTGAGATTGATGCTAATTGATTCAAGGCCGGCGGCGCAATAATCTTCGCTGTTTCAATGCTGGGGTGGTACATGTGCTTTGTTATCATGGCCGGAGAGATGCGAATCAGATTCAACTTTCCTGTCGGCGACCTGAGCCATTTCTGGCCCAGCACCAACGTCGAGTTGGCTACACGCGACCACAGCGACTGATGGCCAGTAACATAGTCGATAAACCATACCGGCGAGAAACCACGACAATGTAAGACTAGACGACATAGGATGGTCCAGACAGCAGCTCTGTTGTTTAAATAATACATCGAATGAAGATGATACCTGTTTATCTATGAGTTTGAGCTTCGGATGAGAGGCGGTTGCAGGAACAGCGCATCGCAAGAGGATCGGAGGCAAACTAGCTAGAAGTTTCTTCTTATTTCAAGCGATATGAATAATCAATTGATTCTACTAATATCCTTCCTTGCCTAGTGCAGGTATGAATCCCAAGGAGCTCGTCGCCGAGAGAGCACGCTTCCTAGTATATGTTGCTTCGCAGTAATCTCGTTACTCGTCTTTGTTCAGTTGAACAGCAGTCACCTCTGAATGGTTGAATTTTCGGGTTCCGGTACGAATAATCTTCAGCTGCGACTTGCAATTCGGGTCAGGGCAAGCAATTAGAGCGTCCGTTGTCATCCAGTCGTTTGTATGCGTCATTCTCTGCTTCGCAGCCAGCAGTGGTAGTACGGATGCTAGGAGAATAGCGCTGTCAGAACCCAGAATCATGGTTCTATTCAATTCTCTCATCACCTACAGAGACTGTATATGCTGATACCCTGTCCGGGCGGCAAATACATCATTTCTCCCTGGAGCGTGAAGTAATCCCCCTCTCGCGCCCCGCAGAGGATGCGCTCGCCGGGCGGGCAGACAACTTCGACGCGAAGATCGTATAATTCAAACTCGTCTTGAGACGCCATGGTAGATGAGGGTTTTTCTTTTCTTATTGAGCACGAAAATATTCAATAATAGTTATGTTCTAAGTATGCAATTGAGCAACGCTGAGGATACTACCGCGTTAACAGTTGGACCCCGACAAGCCGACCGATGCTTGCCGCTATTTACGCCTGCGACTCCTCTTGCCTGCATTTGGAGTTGGCAAAGGTGGATTAGGTACCGAAGCTATGGATTAGTCTTCGTTGCAATCGTATCGCTTTCACACCCGTGCTATATCCCTAGGCGGTGTATCTATCTTTACCGACGACTTAAGCCTCTTAAGCGTAATCACCTTTAAGCAACTCATTATGTATGCGCAATATATATGATCTGTATATGTATCTCAATGCATTTTTCGATACTCATTACCGCAGTCACCCAAGCTCTCGAACAGCGCTAGGGTTCTCTCATGCCCCCTACCCAGTGCAATATCATCGATCACCTTCATTTTACATTCATTAGTCTCTCTTATTTATGATGGCCCATCTTTACAAAGCAGCGCGAAGAAAGGATTAAGTGAGACAACGTAGAGTAGCGCTGGTGTCCCCCAAAAGACAGGAGAAATGTAAGACTGACCTTAATATCCTCATCATCCAGTCTAAAGCTGAATGTCGCGAGATTTTCTTGATCGTGCGTTACCACACCGAGTCTCGTTCCTACGATAACTAATAATAATTAGGAATGATTAGCGAGATACCAGAACAATACCCAGTTCGAATTATGCAACGAGCAAATCCCTGGCCTTAACTAGAACCCTCACCTGCTCCGACCTGCGGCTTTTGAAGAACCCATCGAATGGCCACATTTGTAAGCGACACACGATGCTTCTCTGCGATAGCAGAGAGGGTGTGTAGTAACTTCTGGAAGTCGTCCCAGCTTCCCCAGTCACAAATCATTCCCAAATACTGCATTACGAAGTCAGAATTGTCTACTTCGTCGCACAGTACACGAATATGATGATCTACCCCTTACCTTGCGCTGGGATGGTGTCAGGCGGCTGGTAGTGGAATACATTTCCGGCAAACGCTGGTTGAGCCAATGGCTTGAAAGAAAGCCACCGCACTACATACATGATCAGTTATCGAGTTACATACTTCAATCCAAGAACTTACAAATGAGCCGTATGTCAGAAGTTGTAAGCCGTATTTCGCTGACACCGTACACATCTTCTCGAGCGGACGCGAGTCCACAACCGAGAACTGGACGTAGCAGGGTTAACAATAGAGTTCTACCACCCATGGTTGCAGTTCTCACCTGTATCTGGTTGGACACAAGCCCAACTGCACCGGTTTTCGAAATAAGATATTCACAAGCCTCTTGAACATGGGCCGAGTCAAAGTTACATAAGCCGATGGTACTGACAAGCTCGGGATGGGTTTTCGTGATAGAGACAAGCTTGACCAAAACGTCGAGATATTCTTTCGCTCCGTACTAAAACATGACATTAGGACTAGCTAAGCCATCGCTAATAAAGAAAATAAAGTAAATGATTACTCACATCATGCCAATGGAATTGCAGCAGCTCAACTCGACCCCCGAGTCGCCTACACCTCTCTTTCACGGCCCCTAGAACCCACTCTTCGGTAACCTCATGGCCAATTGGCCCAAATACACACCATTTCGTAGCGGCAAACACCTTGTCTTTGACTTGGGGTGGGAGCTTGTTTCGAAAGTGCCCATATACAAGCTCGGCGTCTCCCTATCGCAGTTGATCTAAGCATCATCTCACCCTGTCAGTAGTTTCTAGGATAGTAGGCCCTTACATAATGATCTGCCATATCTGCTGCAGTAAACCCTGCTCGCATTAGCTGCGAAAGAGCTGAATCTTGAGCATCAGAAGATCCTGCCCCCCAAGCTGGAGACGAAAGTTGCCAGAAACCGTTAAAGAGCCGCGGAACTTGAAAGGGTCCTAATGAAAAGGCCTCAGCAGCCTGGCTTGCTGAGATTTCCAAATGGGCGAATGACTCATCCTTTTCAGGCCCTGTCAGGCGAGTCGAGCGCTGAGGATAGAATAGGTACAGAACGTCAGCAACTTGTCTCTCCGATCTTTGGAACGGGTAATCCAAAGCTTGTGGTTCATATCCTTTGCAGTAATCACGACATTCCTGTAACGATGAATGGAGATGAACAAGCTCAGACTCCAGATCCTCGATCTTTAGCAAGTTGGATTCTTTCAGGGCCTGAATTGCCTGTACTATATCGCCCGCAAAACTTCCTAAAGCTTGGTGTAGCTCAGAGCCGACCGTCCAACCCACGCGAGCAAGGCGTAAGGAAGATACGAAATGATCTAGACTAGTTGACGGTATCACGTCAATCATGAGGCTATTTAACTGGGAATGGTACACGTACTAGGAGAGCGAAAGCTCCGCCATCTTGCTCGAGAAAATACATCTTGTGAGGGCTAGGTATCTTGTACACTCTTGGGTCAACTCATCGAAGTGGGGAAACAGAACATTAGCGGGAACTAATTCGGGTTTCGGATCGAGAAGTCGCTGGCGGACATGGCGAACGAATGGCTGCTGAGTGGTAGCGCCCTCGGCGATGAGAATTCGCAACGCGGATCGAAGATATTCCGGGGGTACTGTATGATTAGGAGCTATCCTTTGATCACTTAACGATGTCAACGTACAGTTCGATATTAGGACATCGTCCATCATATTCCTAAAGACAACTATCAACCTGACTTCTTGGTTAATCCCATGGTGTCCGGATCACTCACACATGTCCGACCATGATGACGGTGTTTGGTAATCACGTCTTTAGACAATGATCAAGAATTGCATTCAAGGTAGTTTCGAGGCAATAAAATGAACAGCCAAGCGTAGCAAACTCAACATCATCGACTAGGTTAGGTACCTACTATCTAAGATACGGAGAGGTTGTCGGTATGGGACCTACCCAATGGGAGAGGGTTGAAGCGGGGTTATGCCGGAAATACCCAGTCTGCCACTACTGTAGAGTGGTAGGTTGGATAGTTTGTCAGCTAAGGAGAACGGGAAGTGCCACAGTCGTCTCTCACTATCATTGCCGCCCACTACACGTAGACATCTACTAATTACAAGTCAATATGGTCCGTATAGCTTGAGGATGCGCGAGAGCGATATGTTGCTGCGTGTTGAAAGGTGAGCCCCAGCTTATTGTGTGGTCTGTGCACTGCCGGGCCTTGTGCAGGTGGCTCTTATGCGCTATATTGCAAATTGAATACCCTTCCAAGCCCTTGATCACAAGCCCTTGTTACAAAGGCGAAAGCAAAGCTATATAGCAAATTTTATCGAGCTAGATCCTGACTTAGCGAGGTAAAAGCTTTGCTTAAGCTGACTAAAAAATGTTGAAGTCTAGAGAGCTACGCAGAGCTCCTATACCAACCTCCCTTACCAGTCGGTGTGCGTAGCTCTTCGTGGTATCTAGATAGACCACCTGCTAGTCCTTTTACCAGTCCATACGGGTAGGTCTGTGTAGCTAGGTCTACATAGTTAGCTAAGTCTTTAGTCCCCTTCCCAGGCACCTTGTCGTAGTGTTCTAAATAAAAATTATGCTATTAACGTGAAAACAGTAGCAGCAAAGCTACCTCGGTTCGTATCATCAAACATCAAATCAATAGATGGAGCAGAATTGGCGATGGCTTCAGGATATAGACAAGTGAAGTATCGCCGTAATAAATTGCTAGGCTAGTAATATATCGAATTGAACTTAAAAATTGGCCACATTATATTAGACGGCTAAATTCCCTCTCCTCAGCTTAGCGACCAGAGGCAAAAGTTCGGACACCTAACAGAAAAAAGCTTCTTTCTCTTAAATATACTGGTAGGACCGACTGTTTATGTACACACTAGTTAGCACATATTCATCACTCTGTGTTTAAATATAGAAGAATGCCAAGGAAGGAAGGAAGCTTTGGACGTACAATTAAATGCCTTCTGCCATTTGTGGCTCCAAACCCATCCGCCGTCAAAGTTGTTGCATTCAATCTGAAGGTTGCGTTGCACCTCGTCAAGTTCTGCCGGAACAACGGGATCGTCCATAAGATGCTTGCAGTTGCAAATCCAGACTGCCCATTTACCTATATTAAATATCTGGTTAATACGAAGTATCATGAACAACGTACGTGAGGTAGGCAATAGATCTTGTTGTGGCACGAGGGTCTGTAAAACACCTTCGTAAAGATATTCTGACTGTATACAAATGTCTATTTGCCTGCGTGTGCCTTGTGACACGAAGTAGACAAACTGAGAATCTGAATGGCAATATAATCACTTACCGACATTGTAGCCGTGCAAATTTCCCCCTTTTACCTTATGGGTAACACCCCATTCTTTGAGCATATTTGACGCCTCCGACATAGCAGTCCAGTTTACCCATTTGTCTGGCGGTTGCGGATGAGTGTAAAATTCCCAGCAGCCCCACCTACTCTTGGGTACAACATCCCATCGTTCAGGTTCGCCTCTTTCAATATCCTTGTGGCGCGTGGGCGATGCCGTGACGAGTGTCAGCAGGGAGACGAGAATATAAAAGATAAGCATGTTGTCTTAGCGGGCGAGTTGAGGACAACAGTTGTGGTGGATGTTTTTTAGTATGATGTCGGGTTGTCAGTTGTATTTCCTCGGATGTCCTCTGCTGTAGAATATGATGATTTGGTAGCAAAAAAAATCATCTCTAGCTGGGGGGGAGGGCTCCTTTATATAAAAACGAATTTATGTTTGCTGTCTGGACCTCTAGGTTTCCGGAAAGCTATTGATTACGCGGCAGGGCTGGTTGAAACTTTCTTTTCTACAAGGTGTTAACTATGCATCAGTTAGAACCTTTTCTGATATGTTAGGTTCCTTTATTTTATAGGCATTAGCATTTGCGAACTTTATTAAGTTAGGTTTACAGATGGTATGAGTGCTTCCCTACCAATGTCTTCAATTACCCGAATGCATGATTACTTCCTAGATAGCAAAAACATCAATCTCACTCTCCACGACTAGCACTGCACGGCACATAAGCCCTGAGTAAGTTTTCTTTTAGGTTTTATATGGGCTACCTATTCGTAGATCAGCTATTTAAGGAAGATATAATAGAAACAGCAGCCGAAGAAATTGATAATTATATGGTGTGGCTTTGAAGAAACAGAGGAAGGAGTATTGAAGCCATTGTAATTAATTATCACGCTCGCTCTGGGAACTGGGCAAGAGCTTGACATCATGGCCAAGTGTTGCCTCCTTCCAAGCAGTACTTACTCAGCAAGTAACATACTTGATCTAAACCTTAGAAATGAACCAGGCTTATTCGATCGTTGAAGCTGTTAGTTTCAATTGTCTTCTAGGGCTCACGCTTAACCAAAATGTAGATAACTATAATGTAGCTCTCAATGGCATGTTTGGCAAGTTCGCGTCGCTTTCTTTGTGGGAAACACCCAGGGCTTCCAGTTAGATGTCTACACCTTATGTAGAATAACCGATCTACTAATACTTCAGTAGTTATGCTAGGATTATGCATCGGAGTTGGTCTTGGGTGTATCAGCACACAATAGGTCTAGATAGGTAGGTAGAAAAGGGATAACCTAAGCGAGCCTATTCAGCCATTCACCAGTCTATCCTGTGGCCCAGGTAATCCATGAAGATAGGTACGTACCGACCATTGCCTTGGTACTTAGGTACACACATAGCACAGCTTGCCCGATGCCACAACAACCGCATTACCTGCGTCGACATTCATCGATGCGCTTCCATTGTCAGTCTATCTGGTAGGCGGTGTATCTTTACTGCCGGGAGTCTTTTGGGTATTTAAACTTTCCAAATGTGACAATGCCTGTTCATCATTTCTCATCCTCTTCACATCTCTTCACCCTTCTTCTCTCCCCATCTCCAAGCCACCCCAATAACTCGAAAGTACCTACAAGTAGGCAAGATATTGGCACTACTACTCCAATTCATTCCATTATATTTCCAACACTCATGTTGTGCAGCATCTGCTGTGTCGCCTGGCTTTGAACTACGGCATGTAGTTCTAGGTAACCTCGTCCAACCTTCACCCAACTATACGAAACTAACATCCTAGCAGCTGCCCTACAATCCTGCTGCATGCAAGATGGAACAAGGCCATCCCGGGAAACCATCTTTGAGGTACGTGCGTAGTCGCTTTATGTTAAACTTCCGCTCATCCTTCCAGCTAGCCCTGCCTTTCATCGACAGCCGGCATCCTTCCTCCATGCATGCACCTAGCAACGCACGCCAACCAACACAGAACCTTACCAACGATATGAACTGGCGCTGGTAGTTCGTGGCGATGCCGCCGCCTGTGGCATCGGTCCCCCTTCGTCCATCAGCTCTGCTTGTTGGTTAGCGAAATCCGTGCCAGTGAGCAAGAGGTCCTGTAAGTATCCCTTTTTCGTCGTCGTTGACATCTAAACATCGACAACAAACTAACAAAGAATCCAAACAACAGGATTGGACGTGCCACTGAGGGACCGCATGGCTCTGCACATCAGTCAAACGTAATGCTAGGGGGGGCGCCGCGGGCCGGACCCGACGGACAGTGAGCCTGCATGGCGTCCGTTCGTCAGCTCGCGGCACACCCCTAACAACCGCTTCACAATCAACTGCGCCAACTAGAAGAGTTACGCGATCTTCTACCACCACTGCTCCACCCTATTGTCAGTTCGGTTCACGATTGAGATGAACGCCCGCGTGGTGTTCATCCCATTCCGGTGATCTGGTCTACGACGGGTGCTTCCCTCGCGACCATTGTAGTTGACAAGTAGGGGGGGAGGGGCGCTGTATCTTCGGTCTATCCTCCGCGGATAGGGGAAAAACGAAAAAGAATTTTCTACAAAAACTCAACTAAAAGAACGAATTATTGTCCTGTAACAGGCGCCGAACAACAAGAAATAACTACTACTACTACTACTACTACCCCACAGCATAACCGCTGAGCGTAATTCATTACCTACCTACTCTAATGAACACATAATTAGGGTGTTCATCTACTCAAAAGGTCTCATGATCGGATCTTCCCCTCATCACTATCACAATCAACCACCATAATACCAAACAAAAAACCAAATTTCTGCCAAGCAACAAGGACAACTACTACCCGATTAATGGCGGTATCTTAATATCACATTACTTGCAATATAGGCAGCAGGGTAAACGTTAAACCCAGAAGAGTTGGGGGGTCTGAATACCTAGTTAACTACACCGTACACTTAGCTAGCAACAACCTAATATAATGAAGCTAACCACACTACTCGTTTGTCTTCTTTCTGGTGCTAATCTAATTGAACCGTTCACAAACGATACCAAGTACTTGGGCTATTTTACTCTCTAGTTTTAAGGCCGCCGAAGAGAACAAGATTCTAGAGGCAAGTTAGAGCCGTACAGAGAAGGGTTACTCCATCTTTGAGATGCAGCTGTGGGCCTAAGTCCAGAGGGAATACCCGTATTCGCAAAAAACCGACAAGCTTCACTTCAAGGCAAATACTAAGCAAAGAGTACGAATAATGATGTTTTGTCATTGTTTACACTATACAATAGGCCCGATCCCCGTCTTCCCTAACACATCTATACACCGACTCTTCTTGGACCATCATATTCCGACTCTATTGTGACGAGCCTGTTCTCTCCCGTCAAGGTCATGCACACGTATCCAGGTTCGACCAAGTCAGTAAACCTCTGACACCCATTAAAACACAGATTGGAGGGCCAAAAACTTAATCACCCAATGTCCCACAACCACTTGTTGCTGAGTATTCAAACAAGTAGGCGCCCAAGCCCAGACTACCCAAACACTGCTGGCGGGGGTGAAGTCACAATATAGGTACTTCGTTTATGATTGCCGATAACAGAGATAGAGGCGAAAGGGAATGGGCAATTAAGAATAAACATAAAGAATTCGTCGATCATAGTAGTTATCGTACCAAAGCAACTACGGCCGTAATGATGCAAGGCTGAAGATCTGGGACAGGACAGTGCCAATCTCGATCTAGCCTCGAAAAGCATAACTGATGGGGTATCTCATCGAGTTTTAGAAAAACTTCGGAATGCTTGAAACCTTAAATCACGAAAATATGAGCACGGGGTCAACCCAGCTCGGTTACGCTCCTTCTAGGAGAAATCTTCTCCGGCGGGCGACAAGAGACGATCAATACGTTGGACCAACTCCTTGGTCTCGCGGACGAGCTCGAAAGCAATCGGCGGAAGGGTCTGAGTCCACATGCGCCATTCTCGATCGTTCTCGCCTAGACCACGTGCTGCTAGGGTCTTGCCATGAGCGCCGGCTTCGAGTAGTCGCTGCCGACAAGCGGATAGGCGTTCGACCATCTCGCCGGCATTCCCACTAGCTTCTGTTTCAGCAACGACCTTGCCCACAACCTCGGCGATTGAAGTAATCTCTTGGTTGATCTGCTGGATGGGCGCATCGCCACGAATGGACCCTACTAGGCCTTGTATAGTCTGTACCATGAGGGCAGTCTGGTCCTCTAGATAGATCTTCAGATCCTCTAATTGTGCATCCTGCCCTCCATAACCGTTCGGAGAAGCTGGGAGGCCTTTGTTGAGCCCATTATACGACGTATTGCCGTTTCCATTAAGTTGGCCGTTGGTGAGAGCCGGAGATCTCCCTGCGTTAAGGGACTCCCTGGGCGAATTATAGGGACTATACGCAGAAGAGTTGGCACTGTCACGTGTTCCCGCACGCAGGCCCTGGAACGAAGGAGGCGGAGCTAACGGCGATTCGGCTGCCTGTGGGTAGGCATCTGGTTGAGTTGCGGTTGTGCGGTTGGAGAAGTAGCCGGCAGATTCAACAGGTGTAACAGAGCCGTCATCGTCATCTTCAAGTTCTGCAGCAGGCGTAGCCGGATCTTGACAGTTCGCAAGAGCTCTACGAGAGCGGCGACAAGGTGTGAGGCAGCTGCGTCGAGCAGCGAGACGGGAGAGAGACCGGCAGCGGATGCAAAGTTCTTGGAGGCAGTAATGAGGTTGTTGGCGGTAGCAGAGACGCGGTTCTTGAGCTTCTGCTGTTGACGCACCACTTCTTCGTCCTCAGGCTGTGAATCCTCTATGTCTTTCGTAATACGACGAACATTGACAATAACCGACTTCATACCATCGATTACTCGTTCGGGTTCGTCCGTACGCGCACGTCGTAACAGCTCATCAATAGAAATCTGGAACTTAGTGACATGTACATCCTTGACTAGGCCGTTGACTTCCGCAAAGCCCTTGTCTCGTATGTAGTTTCCTACATTTGCCTCAATGGTAAGGCCGATGGAAGATGCACGCATGTTCCGGAGCTGCGTTTTTGTGCGGGCATAACGATTTCTCCAATCACGAACTTCTTTCTCGAGCTGTTCAACCTTTCTCTCCAACTCGGTTTGCTTCTCCCATGATGGCATATGTTGCTGGGAAAGAGCCCTCATCTCTTCCAGGAACTGTCGCGCTTCACGGCGAGCTTCTTCGGTCACGTGTTGTTGTTCTTGAAGGGCCATACGGAGCTCTTCGTTTTCTCTCGTGGTCTCTGAGTCGCCTACGTTACGACTGCTTTGATGTGCTTCTTCGATCTCTTCACGTAGAGCTCGGTTTTCTGCGGCATGCTCGTCTCTTAGGCGTTCTAAGTCATCACGCAACGATACGTTCCGAGTTTCAGCATCGGCTAGCTTTCCTTCTAAATTCGTTCGCGCTTCGTTCCATTCTTTCTTCTCTAGGTTTGACGCAGTAGCCCGTGACCGCTCGCCATCCTGCAGCGTAACAAGTTCCTCATCCTTTTTCTTCATCTCAGTTTCCATGCCTTCTATTCGTCCCCGAAGTTCTTGAACTTGTTTTTGATAATCATTAATCAGCTTCTTATCGACCTAACATGTGTTAGTTTTCCACAAATTAGGACGCCTAGGAGCGGAGGAAACTTACCTCAGAGGTTGGACTCGATATCCTTTCCTTACTATTCCGGCTACGGGGCCCAACCGCATCACTATCACCATCATTGGAGCCACTGCCATCGTCGTCTTCCTCAACCATTGTGCTCTTGTTTGGAACAATAGTATTACTTTGAAATTGCTTGGGAAGTGGTCGGTCAAAGTTTCCGCCTGACGGCATGATTGGTGAAGGCGGTACGGGGTAGTCGTTGGGGACTCTCGGAGGCCCGGCAGAGCGAATAGAGCTTGCATCGGATGGGCGTCGCATGGCGCCATTTGGCCCTCTAGGCAACCCCATACCGTTAACGGGCGTCCCGGTCCTGCTCGGAGGTGCCCCGGGAGGTGCGCCAGGGGTGCTTCTTCTAGGAGTAACGCTGGCGACAACGCCGGTATGCGCCTCTCTAACTCACAGAAGACATCAGTGGCCAGGTCTCTGAATCTGGGAGAACCGAGCGTCGAAAGTTTTTGGCGCGCCTGATTGCGCTTAGGATGGAAATTNGGTTCGGGTAAAAGGTAGTGGGGGGTGGCCCAGCNNTAGGAGGAGCACCCGGTGGCGGTCGTTTTATTTGTCGTCGCATCAACTCATCGAAAACATCGGTGGATAGTTCCAGAAACTGGACAGACGATAACCTGAGTAGTTTGTCGCGTGCCTTGTTTGGGGGCGGATTCGCCCTCCCGTCCTTGGACGTGGAGGCCAAGTATCTCCTAAGGGCAACATAATGCTCTCCTAACACAGGCTCGGTATTTTCTTCGCGTATACTTCGTCCGCTCTCGCTGCGCGCATAGGTACTAGAGCGGCCAACAGAGGGCGGAGGAGAAGGCCCGCCAACACTCCTGGGCCCGCCAGGAAAACCATTCATCGTGCCACTGGGGCTCCCGGAATCTGGAGGGGAAACAAGACCGCGATTGTTGGGATAAAGACCGTCGGCTTGGTATTTCGAAGGACCGGACCACTCACTACTACCGCCTATAGAGACAGGTGACAGCGGCGCATTGCGGGTGTTCATGGTCGAGATAAAAGTCGAAGGCCGTTGGCAGCGCAGGCGAGAATGCGAGTTCGTCCGACTGGAACAAAGGAGTTGATGGTGATACGACCCGAGGAGGAATGTGCGCCACGTGAGAAAGGGGGCTTCGTGTCCCCAGGCCGCCCTGCCGGTGCCGTGCGATCCTATGCAGCCCTTCGGTATCCGATGTTTGCTTTACCCAATCGTTTCATCCGTCTGTCGCGTAGTTGTGGTCTGTTTCCTACTCTGCTGGCTTAATTGAGGCCGATGGACGGTTACCTAAACATAGAGAAGCGAATTGGAAATTGGTGACAATTGTTGCTCTGCGTTATTATTACGTTAGGCGGGAAATGAATGTGGATTTGGTCTTCAATCGGTGATTATCAATTACGCGCGTATGGTACTTCACAACGTGAAAGGAACAAGCGTTGTTGTCGTAAGGCCCGGGTCAATCGACCGTTGGGACGGCAGTTCATGTACTGCGGTTCGGCAGGGGAAACTGGAGAGGTTGGCGATGAAAGCGTTGTCTGCGAGGGCGTTTGGGTCCACGTGCCAAAGCCACAAAACGAGAAAGGATGTGCTGCTGTTGCTAGTGAGTGGTGGTAGTTGGTGTTCTAAAAAAGTGAAAGTGCCAATGCCAGTCCCAGGTACCGAGCAAAAAGGGATGTACAGCTAGCTGTATGTACTTTATGTACTCGAAACGGCACGACAACTCAGAGCGATAGACTAGTTAAGGTAGAGCGTAGTAGATGGTGTCGTCTAGTGTGCTGGTCTAATCCACGGTGACGGACGGTATGGGGAGGATTAGAGGCAGCACATGATTACCGACAGAGAAGAAGGCCAAGCGGGAGAATGCATTGTCACTGGAGAGAAGGCTGGTTGGCGGAGGCAGGCAGGAGGAACGGGATGGTGGAGGATGGATTAGGATGGATCGAGTGCGTCAGGTAGTAGCGCAGTCCGGAAGATGCATGAAACTGGGTGGGGGTCAGGGGGGGGGGTCCTGGCCGGCGGTACCTACAGCATAGTACTACTTAATAACCTTCTTTTGGCACAGTAGACAGCTGGACTGTGGTTGGGAAAGGGGCAACTAGGCACCTCGTCATCCAATAAGGGCTGCGGGTGGTCGCCGAGCTAGCTGATTTGGGTCTTTTCCCTAGCGGCGGGCCGTTAGAGTACACATGTACCAACGCACTGTCAGTCACTTGGGCAGTACAGTAGGTACATAACCACCATCTTCGAGGTATAGTAGGTTGTGTGTAGGTACTTTAAGAGAATTGAAATTCTACTCTTGTAGTGTTTGGAGATGTATTCGCCAGCTTCAGCTCAGAATAGACCAAACAGGCTCTATAGGACATGAATCCTGCGTGTTTAATCTGCTCCTACTCGAAACTACAACGTTCCCTTGGAATGCTGGGTAGTATTACTATAATATTCAGTGAAATTAGGTATGGCCTCCTGCCCCATACCACTATGCTATCACGACCCACTCCCCATCTCTTTCAAATCGCTCTAATACAGGTACAATCTTACATACATACCAGCAACTGTCTTCTGGCTGGTAGCTATGGTCGGCAAGTTGTCTGTTTATCACCCACCTCAGTTGATCATTAGCAGACAGGCATGCGCCAATAGACTGGGCTCAGAGATCGACAGATACCGATCTGAGATAACCAAAACACACGCAGATGGAACAGATCGCCCAGGCGCGGATACTATCCCATCGGGCTGCAATCAATCCAGATCTACCTACCTAACCTATGAATACCTACTGTATGATTCTCCCGCTCGTCACAGTACTAAATTAAATAGCCCCAGTATAGTAATTACTCGCGTGGGTTTACGTACAGGAGAACACCCAGCGCTGCTTTCTCATTCGTCTAAGCATCTGCACCACCTAGACATCAGAAAGTCCTCAGGGCGTCAAAGTCAAATTCTATTGGTCTTCGGCCTCGTCTTTTCGCGCGCGCCACTGTAGCAGTAATCTACCACTTCACTAATTGTCTGCTTGCCTTTCCAATTCTACTCTCATTAGTTATAGTACCATAGCTACACCGGATTTCTGGTCAAGTGACCGAATTCTAAGTAAATGTTCCTAGGTAGGTAGTCTCTTAGTTTTCGAGCGTAAAACCACCACTTCAAGACCGCTCGCCAGAGAGACCCGCATCCGCTAGAATCCAAATCCTGCTCTAGTCTCCTTGGCTTGAACGCCTCCCTTTCATAGCATCGGCATACGTAACCTTGAACCCCTGACTAGATCCTTCTTATCCTGGTAGGTGGCCAATAAGAAATCCGGGGGCCAGTTGATTTTGAACGAACGCGTCTGCTGCAAAAGTTCTATTCTTTGTCTTTTTTTGTCTAAGTGAAAGATTAGGTCAACCCGTTACTACTAGGTAAAAGCTCAAAAGAACAAGGCTGGCAAACTCGCGGATACTGAGGATAGGAGAACACCATGATGTTCTAGAACTACTGGGCAGCCTCCTAGCAAATCGCACTGCCACATCCCTCATAATTAGAAACCCGGTACCTCATACTTGGCACACGGAGTAGGTACGCATTAGAGGAAACATGAGTTGGCACAAGAAATGGACGCACGAGAAAAGAATGATACAAATCAATAATGTGGCTTTACAATTGGCGTCAAGGGCGTATAAGGAACGTACTATTGTTTCCGGTCCGATCTATCAATCACGTCATGCATAGGATGACGCTTGTCACAGCCGTCGTCTCACACCACGTTTGAGCCTCCTTTAGCATCTAGCTCGCTCCTCCGACTATCGCCTTACTCCTCCCACGGAAGTCTTGCATGTTTCAATTTATTATGAAACATCCCGGGGCATCCATCACCTATTGAATGAACGAACAAATCCATAAATACCAATTAAGTAACACTCGTTATCACATATTGACTATTTTGATCAAGCTCTCGTAGGTCTAGCGAAATCGTATCTGAGCTACGGTCAGTAATTTTGTTTCCCTCTTTCGGCACAATCTCTGCGTAGAGGTCGTCGGAGCGTCGAGCTGCCTGCTCATAGACTAATGTTCCCTATGCCTCTCTTCATTCTACCCGAACACCATCCGTTTCCAATCCCATTATCGTTAACATGGAACAAACCTATTAGTTCCTGGCATCATAAAAATACATGAGGTTATTACATTAAATTAAAACCAGGCCAGCGTCCATGTCGCTGGCAGGTTTGGCCATCTTTCCTGCCAATCACCAATGATTTCAGGAACTCGCTCGTCAAACGACGTTCTGCTTGCAGCACTAGCCATATCGAAAGCAGCAGTGCCGATAATGTCTCGTTCCTCTTTAGCCGCCTTATTTAGTGAGTCTGCAAGGTCTAATATGCCTTGTCCGCCGATAGACGCTTCCTCATGATTATCTTTGATATCAACGTTGATGACGTGAACCGGTCGATTTAAGGGCGATCCTCTGTTCAACAGATCGTCGATGACAGCATCCCAGCATCTCTCTTCGCAGGTGAAGACAACGTCTACAACACCTCCTTCCGTGCCGATATGACCACGGTCCTTTCCTTGTTCAACTCTTGGAATGCCAATTTGCCAGTCTTGCCAGCGCTCAGGACCCCACTTAACTTGTCTGTTTCTCCCCAGCATGTTTAGTAGGCCGTTGGCTGTGTATAACCGGTGATCCTTCCCGTCTAGTTCTTTGTACATTGTGTCGTAAGAGACTTTGTTGAACGGATAAACGTTGGGTTGGTGGATGGTAGGCCCGGGCAAGCGAACGAGCGACCCCGTTCCGAATGAGATCACGGGGTAGTTTGCTTCTGATAGTCGTAGATGCGCTTCCATCGATCTATTACGCCTTAGTGTTTGTGGTGGTTGATGGATTGTCCATAGCTAGAGTCATGAAGACATACCTGTTCTGGTTACTAGCACAAACCGTGCAAAACTTCAACTTGTATCCATCTATATCTTCCCTTTCGCCATTAGTTGCTGGTGTAGAGGCGGTGGATGCTCCATTGGCAACCTCCATTATGAGAAAGGCTGGTCTAAATTCTTTGGACTCTCTGATCCGCTGCTTCGTTGGTGTATGGTCAATCAATACTCGCTATCAACTGCTCTAAACCGCAAGGCTTTTGGAGGGCTCTAAGGAGGCTTGACTATTTTGTTCTTGCTCAGTAAGGTCAGCAGCAGGCACTAAAATAAAACTGCAACCAACAGGGTAATGGTTCTGGGTATTCAGAATTGTTGCGTATGGTAATATGTTGGGTGTCATCATGAAAAATAAGACAGCTCCAATAAGAATTTCATCATGAAGAGGAATAAGAGGGGAGCTCAAAGAACCTTGAAGTGCATGCACGATACGTACCTCGGCTGTTAATGCAAAATGAAAAGGCCTATACTGGGTGGTGTTCAATTGGTGTACCTAGCACTTGGAGATCTAGGCAAGACAAGCTCAACTGTTGCTACAGCGCATTATGCCGAGTGCTAGTAGACTAGAAATTCGGCGTTCTATCGGAGGGGAATGAAGGTGAAGGATCAGCAGTCGGCCTCATGGCGTTGAGGTGTATGATGTTGGCCTGCAGCTTGCCTGTGCAACCAATGGAAGTTTTGGTGTGCGAAAGAACCTTAACACTGGCTACCTGCATGCGGATCAGGTGACCCCGCATGTAAAATGATTATAACCAGATACAGAGGTACATGCATTTAAAGAATCTCAATATTATATTAAAAGATATTACTATACTAGGTAAGTAGGTACCCTCCTAGGTAGGTAGAAGGACTTCACGGAGTTAGGTAATCAGAGGGGCCCTTAGAAAAGACCAAACAATTGGTAGCCAAAAATAGAACTGCCTGCCCCCATCAACCTCCACACGTCCGGATAAGCATCTTCGCCGACATACAGTGCTGTGGGTAGGCACTCCCAATTGTATACACAAGAAGTGTAGAACTCGGGTACTTGGAGCCTCTATATGTAGGCTATGTGCCTCATCATGCTCTCATACAGTTACGGACTCACCTACTCGAATTGAGCTGCTGCTCTTGATTTAACTGCAATCACAAACTTGCAAAAGGTAGAAGATAGAAGGTAGCACACAAGTTGTTATTTTAAGAAGTAGCCAGCCCTCCCCAACTTCCCTCTGCGTACGGTACCGCGCGCTCTCTCCTATTCGCCCTAGGCGCTGCAACGCTACACAACCTCGTCTCCATCGAATCAAAGGCCGCCAACACAATACATTGATGCACGAAGTATCAGTGGCTTATCACGTGGCTTCCTTGAGTCAGTTGTTTCACATTTGCTGACATGCATCAATGGTTGGTTCGTGCATCTTTGGGCTCCTCATTGCATGAGGAAAAGCGGTGTTAGCTGCATGTCATTTCATTCTCGGCCACTCCATCCGCGCTCATCGTCTTCGAGTCAAGCTGGCAGATACCGAAAACAAGGCCGAAGTTGGTGACAATAGGACCTATATAAACTACCGATAGAAGCCTATAGACACAAAAAAAAACGAAGGGCAACATTGCGCACCAATTAAATCCTCTTGTAGATACACCAATTGCCGAATAGAGATTGGGGGCTAGATATCTGGCCTGCTGTACTATATAACACTTGCTCTTTTTCACTAATACATGGTCCTCTCTATCTTCTACTTACACTACGGTAAGCGGTAGTTATCTGTCGACTTCTGAGGAGTGTTTCTTTGATGATAATCATCATCAATTACTACATGCACGGGGAGCAGTAACTTGAGTCTTGTCAACATTGAACTATTGTTGACAGACATACGAACATGCACCAACATGTTCAAGGTTAGTTCCCGACAACGCTACCAATTGGCCGAAGAATCATGACCTGGCGATATGCGCTACCGCCCAAAATATGCAGGTTGCTGCTTTCGGGCATGTGGTGGATTAATAATATGATATATACTAGCAATGTTAAGATGTCCGATGGATCGCGATGGATAGATCGCGATATACCGAACTCTCTACCTAACCAATGGTGGAGGGGCTTCTCCTCGTCTACGTCTTATCGATATACTATACAACCACCCATATAATAAACCAGCTACCCGAGGACAGCACGAGGTAGCCTCCATGTAGATAGTATAGGTAGTATATGTAGGTATTCGTGGCCCGTCCCGGTCTGTTTGTCTGGCGATGTGACATTGTCGCTGACCTATACTGCCTGCTATGCCTACTAGGCATGTATACTTGGCGGGGGGGTTCTGCATTAAACAAGCGCCGTCCAATGGTGTCGGACATATGCTCCACTGGTCGGCATGCCATCTTATGTTGCAGTCTGCAGACAGTCGTCTAACAAGCTTGCCTCGACATTTCCCACCGGTTCCTACTGCTCGGCTGGCTGGCTGAGTGGCTAGCTGTCTCGACCCCCGATCCTCGACGGTCGCCCGTATGCTCCGTAGCGCAGACTGCCATGACCTATCACGAGACAGCCCGCCCTCGCACATCTTCCCTCAAACTTCCTGGCGCGCGGCGTCTCTTCGTCAATCTATACCTAGGTCCACTTGTGCTCCTCCCCATCGCTCTTCTCCACTCCGCCTACAATTGCTTCAATTGCTACAGTACCTACAGTACACTACGAGATTCTTTGTCTTCCCGAGTCCGCTTCAAAGACCCGAACTACGAGTACCAACAGACAACCCGCAGCGCCACAGCACACTTCCGGGGCCTCGCCTGCCTGCCTGCCAGTGCCCACGTTGTGCCAGGTGACCATCAACCGTTGCGCTGACCTTGACCCTCACCTACCTACATAACCTACAGTACATACGTAGTCTACAGGTTACTCCGCAGGCTGCTTACTTCAACTTACTCAGTACCTGGCATACCCTTCTTCCTAGGACGTTCTCTTCGTGGAGCATGCATCGTCGAACCTACCGGTAATGCCTAGCTGCACATAAGTACCTACGTCCCAACCCCACTGCGAATGAGCCTGGAAAGGTACCTACTGTACCTACCTACCTACCTGAGTAGGTTCCAAACTACATACCTAACCTACCTACCTAGTATACAGGTAGGTACAAGCCAGCCCAAGGTCCAAGGCCCAAGGTCCGTAGCGTAGGGTTTTACATCCCCACCAGATGGGTTAGACCCTGGCCAACCCTGTCGATTCCGTCAACCGTCAACCGCCAACTCCGTCCGCCTTCCTGTCTGCCTACACTGCACACCTGTCACTACTGCCCCTGCTATTACTACTGTACTGTACTGCACTGCTTGTGCTTGGTAGCCGTGTTGCTTACTTCCATTCCTCGCAATTCTTTGTGCCCCGTGTGCTTCATTGTGTTCCCGCCCGGCCGCTGACAGACTAGCCTCAGCCCGGCCAAGCCTCCCAACGGACGACCTCGGCGTCTCCAGGCAACCCCCCGTCACATCGTCGCAACCGACCGCATCGACTCGTCGAGACTCTGCATGCATCGAGACTATATATACGCACCCTCCACCACCATACCACCAGCTTGCGCCTCCCAGCGACACTAGCGACTGAGTAGCTGGCTGACGACGACGTCGGTGGACACGGCTTGCAGGACAAGACTGTGAGGCCGCAACCGCATTCGCTCCCCCCGGCGTTACTCTATATATCTTCTTCGATCCGTGTCGCATACGTACACATACATACGAATATCCCCCCTATCCTTTTGGATATCGATTCCAGGGTACGCAAACTGAAACACCAAAAAGTCCCGAGGCCTCTCCTCCTCCTCCATGGTTTCCATCATGTCCCCTGGCTCATCTCCGGCGACGTCGCCTCCAGCAGTAGTATTGTCGCATTCTCCCTCGGCGAATCCGAACCATCCACCGCTTCCGCCCCTGATCACATCGTCGCCGTCACGCCGATCTACGATTCCTCGCCCGATGTCGCACGTATCCAAGAACAGGCTGTCCCAGTATTCGACGGGCTCCATTCCGTCGCGGTCGCGGCCCGCATCTCACCTCTTCCCCATATTCCATTCCAGCCTCTCCTACACCATTGTTCGTGACTTCGCCTACCCTCCGGTGAATCCTATGCACTATGGCCCTCCGCCGGAGCCTTCTCGCCCACCGTCCGGAATGATTACCCCTTCCGGCGAATCTCGGCGACTTTCTGACCCGCCGTTATCATGGGAGAGCAAGACATCTTGGGAATGGACGGCTGATGGTGGATATGGGAAGAGCGGGGAATTGGCTCCCATTCACTTTGGTGATGGGCCTCCGTGGAGCGAGGATGAAGACCTTCATAGCCCCGTTGTTAGCTCTCGGCACAGAAAACACAAGTCTACCTCTGCGACAATGGGGCACGGGAAGTCAAGAACCTCGAGGGAGGGCGATGGATCCTCTATGATGAGTGGAAGTCATTTCAATACGGAGACAAGATATTATGTTGGTACCAGCGGTGACGGTAGCGAGAGATATTACGTGAGCCAAGGTGGAGAGGCGAATGGCCCGGGGGGGGAGTTTGTCACGTATCCGCCGGACCAGGCACGGCACTCGGCCGCAATATATCGGCCCATAGACCAACAACCCCAACGATATACCGAAAACAACTCTGGATATCATTCCGAATCAGATGCGTCAAGCGTTGCGTCCTCACCTGGCTTTCATGCCTACGACGAGTCAAGATATTCTCGGGACTACCAATTTACTATTACCTCGCCAGACGAAGAAATGCACGGCAAAGCGGTTGCATTATTTGATTTTGAACGAGAAAACGAGAACGAACTCCCGCTTGTCGAAGGTCAGATTATTTGGGTATCGTACCGACATGGGCAAGGGTGGCTTGTAGCGGAGGATCCCAAAACTCAAGAGAGCGGGCTCGTTCCTGAGGAGTACGTCCGTCTCCTTCGTGACATTGAAGGTGGTATGACGAGCCTGGTGGCACAGGTTGCCACGACCGACGGTTCAGGAACACCCAATGAAGCAGGTACCCCGACACAGGCTGAACACAGTGGCCAGACCTTGCCTGCTGCACAGCCTGGACATACGCCATCTTCAAGCACATCCAATGGATACCACCAACCGATAGTGTCCACGTTTTCGACCTCCAGTAAAGATCTAGATCCGTATCCGCAACATCTGTTGGGCCAACACGGGCAAGCCCCACAAGTCGTGCATTATCACGGTCAGCGGGGAGGCAGCCAGGCAAACACCCCAACTGTACAAAACACATTTGATACGGTACTTGGCCGGCGGGGCAGCTCAGATGTCAGGCGCAGTGATTCAATTTCTGCCAAACCTCAACAACCTTTGGAGACATTGCCAGATGCGAAGCTGACGTCGACTATAGCTGATGCCGACTGGCCAAGGGAAAAGAACCGGGGCAGGCCCCAAGGTGACACTCAGTACGGTGATCACTGACAAAATTTTAAGTTACATGCAATTTGGTATCTGAAAAGCTCCGGCGTGACTTGGTGGGCTATGAAAGTTTCAAGCCTTCGCGCTATGACACACCCTGGTCGGCTACCTGCGCGTGCTAATGAATGCATTCCGCGAACAGCAGCTGTTTTATATATACAGCTCAGCCGCTCAGCCATTATCATGCGAGGCGTTACCCTGTAGGTATAGGGTTATGCCGGAACTCCCTATCAAGAGTCCCGAGGCAGCATGGGTACAGAGCGGGTTCGGAATAAAAGGCGGCGTGGATCCAAGACAGCGATACATACCAACGAGTCGAGAACCAGCGGGAAAGCTAGCTCACCTGCTGCTACAAAGTGTTGGGATTGCATTCAACGGGAAGGGAAGGGAAGAGGAGACGATTGGGAACGTTTCCCTGAATAAAGGAGGCAGGGTATGATCTGTATGTTTGACATGAAATGAAACTAAACTACCTAACTACCTCATTAACTGAGATGATTTGCCAACAATATTTCGCAAATACCCGTTGTGAATTCCTTGTTGTGACTGTTTCGCTGATCTCGTGTTTTTATTGCTGACGGGACGACATTCGTTGTAATCATTACTTTCGGGTACCTGAGATGGTAGTGAGTGATTTAGGTAGATGAATCATATGGAATGGGAATGTGGCGTGTCACGGCGTAGGTTGGTTGTTGTTTACACATACCATAGTTTTGTGCCACCTATCAGAATTCCAAAGAGTTTAAAAGCACAGGATGCTGTGTTTGTGTTTCATGCTTGCGTGCCAACCTGACATAGAAGCCTCATGCAGCGAAGAGGTTGGCTTCAACCCTGATGAGTCTACTTATTTATTTTTAATCTGTATACACAATCAAGGGGACCATCAGCTTCGAAATGAGTATGTGTCTACCTCTCGTGTCTAACCGGTGCTTCCTTAGGTACCTAGTCGTCTCAGTATATAATAAATAAGTACACAAATAAAGGCGGGCTGGGTCCATGCCGCCTGGAAGAGTTTTATCAACTAGGTACATACTGGAACAGCGTCTGGTGTTGTCGCTTCCATATCAAAACTAAAGTGATAATGTGACTAGGTGGGAGCATACCTGACTAACAAGGCGACCTATTTACCAACCACCAAACCAAGAGATTCAAATTTGCAACACACCTGTATTTTAATTAGGTTACTTAAATCGATTGCAAAATAGATTTCTTTAGGAGACAAAATGTTCACTTACCCCCCCCCAAAGTACGGTATGACAACATGGAGGATTGTGTTACAGCTCAACGCTGCGCGAGGGATGTAGTAGACGGGAAGAGAGGACAACACCCAAAGCATCACGACCTTGAAATATTTATCAACTAACTATGCCATAATTAGCGATTTCTATTTTATCCCCGGGCCTCTAGCTAGTAACTATCTATCATAATCGAGTAACCCAAGAGACTCCACTGGACCCTATAGTTATGATTATATTTATTCTAGGAAAGACTAAACCCACGATGCTCAGCATAAACCCCAGAAAGCCCCGCGCCTGAGAAATCCTCTCTACTACAATAAACACCGTCACACAATTCCTACACACAAAGAACACCCATCACAAAACAACCAACACAGATGAGGTATCATGATATTCATAAACGCTACAAAACAAGGGTATCGTATGCATGCATGTGCGGTGCGGCGTCCAATTCCATTTGCTTATTCCATGTAATCCATCTATACCCTTCATCCCAACCCTATTGACCCAACTCAACCCCAACTCAACTCGAGGGACCACCCCCTCCCCCCCCGTCGCATCGCATCATCAGTCTTCATACTCTCCTCCACGCGCGCCTCAGCTGCTCGTCCTCATCTTCATCAGGGCTTGCATTCTTCTCCATAGCAGCATCACGGAACGCCGCCTCCGCGAGGCTCTGTTTCTTGACGTATTCTAGGACGATGTCCTCTTCCGACCTCAACGAGTTGATCCGCGCCATCTCCTGCTGGTGAGCCCTCTCTGACTCGGCGAGTGCACGCTTCAGTTCCTCTTCGTCGTCTAACTGCTGCTGTTCCGCCTGGGAGGCCTCGATGGCTCGACGGAGAGCCGCTTCGTCGGACTCGCCGTTCTCGTATTCGTGCTGCTTCTGAGTCTCGTGTTCTACCTGCGAGACTTCGAGAGCTCTCCTGTATTCCTCGTCGTCCTGGTGGCTGGGGTCTTCGGCCTGCGATTGCTCTAGCGCTCGCTTCATGTCCTCGTCATCCTCGTCTTCTTCTTCTAGATCATACATGCGGATAGCCGGTTGCTGGCTCTCCGTCATGCTCAGTTTGATGGCTTCTTCGATCAGAGCCTGATACTCCTCATCGGTGATATTCTCTAGGTCGTCGGGCGAGAAGGGATACTCCCGCTGATCAGGATGTGGGTGTTTGACATCGGGAAGCCATCCGGTATTTGAGTGACCCGAATTCGAAGACGCAAAGGAGCTCATCGTCGTTGACCGTCTCCTCATGGCCTTCACGCTGGACCGGATAACTTGCTCGATGCGAGCATCTTCGACTGGATCGCCCCTCGATGTTTCATGAACCGCGGCTTGAATAGCGGTTTCAAACTCGTGGTCTAGTTCACGAGTATCGGTGGTAGAAATGCTTCGGACGTCCTCTTCAATGAATGGCCCTTCAGCTCTTCTTTTCTTGAAAGCCCTCTTTTGGTCCAGTAAACTCCTCTTTTCTGCTGCATTAATATTTCTGTTTTGAAACCACCCTGTCCTCGACACCTCATTTAGGTTCTCTGTACTAGACGAGGCTTGCTCAGGTGGTGAGGGCGATGCATCTCTCGATTTTCCTTTCTCCTTTTGTTTCAAGGCGTAAAATCCCTTCATCTTACCCTTTAGGCTAAGCCAACGCATTTCAATATCCTCTCGTTCTTCAACCGAAGAGTCATGGAAATCCTGGTTGCCTTGAGAAATTCGTGAAGCAACAATGTACTTCTCAGCACTCTGTGCAAACAAAGTACGGATTTCTGCATGGACACCAGCCATAGCGTAAGCAGGCAAGCCCCATATTCCTGTGAGAATGTCAGCAAGCATACATAATACGAGTAAAATCGTACTTACCTGCTGCGGGCTTAACTATCAATCCACCGATACCTTTACCGAATCCTTTGATGAGTCCTGCACCGCCTTCTTTTTCGGCGCCTTTCAGGGGTTGCATTACTAATCCTGTAATACCATCAAAGAACCCATACCCGAATTCCTTTCCTGCCACTTTAAGACCACTACTCAAGCTAGTGACTTTCTCCGTAGGCCGCACAGTGTCGTCGTTGTAGAGGTTGGGTACATTTCTGAACCCTCTTGCAAGCCCTAAGCAAAAGTTCATGGGACTTTTAACACCAGTAACTATTATGTTGTTGATGCTCTTGCTAGAGTCCAATACTCTTTCCAACTGTTGAGTTACATTATCACCTGACATCGTCTCTGTTCTCGCGGGGTGTGCACCATGTTGCTGACGAGGAGAGGCTAACGAAACCGACGTTGCGGTTGTGGTTGGTGTTAGATTCAGAGCAGCGCTGTTCGACGTACGCATGCTAGTCGTATTCGAGAGAACGCTGGCCGAGTCCGAGTCCTTAGGTTCACTCGCATTCGTCGTAGTCACATCATCCTTTGAGAGCTCAGAAGGTGTACCCTCCGCGGCGATATTTTCCGTAGATCTTGATTTTGGTGGTCCTACAGCAGCCTTAAAAAGATCTCGGGGAATGTCTACAGCGGACATGACAATGCTGCTGAAATCTCCTACCAATGCCGAGGTACACGCTGAAATTGGGTCAGTAGGATGATTTTCCGTGTCATACTCCTTCGCGCGGAAGCTATTAACTTGTGTCAATTGATGTCTAATATGTCAAGTTTCCTTTACTTTACTTACAGCTTTAAGTCTGAGTATCGCAAGTAACCATTGTTCACGAGAGTAGCGGCTGCGAGTGCACTGAGATGTGTTTTGGTCCGCCTTACCCGCCAGACGGCTACTCGGCTCGGTGCGACGGCACATCGAAGAATATCAACATTGAGGTGCTTATGAAAGCTTTGAGCTCCAAGATCAGCACCCTGTTCTTCGCGGATTTTCTCTCCCAGCTCTTTTGCTTTCTGTTGTGTTTCTGGTTTGAGAGCGATTCTGATGGCTTCGGCAAGTCCTTCTGCGGTGAGCTTCTTATACGGTATAGGATCTGGCCCTGCGCCAGCTCTCGCTACCATAGCACCCCAAAATGGCTGGTCACCGAAGAAAGGTACAACGATTGTGGGCTTGCCGGCTTGGATTCCGGCAGCTGTGGTCCCGGCACCTCCGTGGTGACACACGGCGGAAACATTCTTGAATAACCAGTCATGCGGCACATTGCCGAGCATGAAAACACTGTCAGGTATGCCCACGGAGTCGGCACCAAGGCCACCCCAACCTTTTGAGACAAGGGCGCGAACACCAGTTTCGGCCACAGCGTCAAAAATCATTCTTGTAAGCTGATTAGGATCATCAACTACAATGGACCCAAATCCAATATAAACAGGGGGTGGCCCGGCAGCAAGAAAGGCTGCGAGTTCGGGTTCCGGAGTGTAGGATGAGGCCAGATTCAAGAAGTAGAATCCGGCGATATCTATATGGTTACCCCAATCATTGGGTTTAGGAATGAGCGCAGGAGACCTAAATTCTTCAGTTAGGTATTTCGTGACATAATCGATCTAACTTATCTTACCAGCAGTATGTGTAGGGTATTCGTAGGCGCGTTAGCACACCTGGTGCCCAGATCAAAGCGAGCGGGTCTAGGTCAAGGATCTTTGTTCGAAAGCGGTTGATAACATCTCCCAGTCCTTGCCATGTCATCATCTCCACCATAGCATATGATAGGTAGTTTGTTGTTACTGGATCCGTGTTAGATGACTGGATATTAGCAAGAGGTTGCGGGAATGCCCTCGTAGGAGACCAGGGCATACTGCAGATGCTTGTTTAGCCCGAAATCCAAGAAAGAACGCGACGGGGTTTCACTCACGTAAACATCAAGTGAAGAGGCACTCCAAGCTTCTCGGCGATATGAATATGCGCAAAGCTAGGGGGGTTAGCAATGATGACATCTGCAACGAATGGCTTGTGTCTCGAGTCGCCCATCACAGGGATCGCATTGGATGGGACATCCTCGTCTCTGCGGCTATACCGTGGCGCGGGTCCAAGGCCATCGCCGGTCTCGATGCAAGACCGCCAGCAACCTATAACGATCTCTTCGATACCTTTTCTTCGTTTAGTAATCTCGCCGCTCTTCAGCGCATCAAGACCGGGCATCAGGCCGGGGTTCTTGACCATAAAGGCCATGAGTTCAGCGGGATCGCCCCCGATAGCGAAGAATTCCAACCCATTTTCTTCGACGAACTTCTGGAATGTAGCATGGGTAGCAACTCGGACGCGGTGGCCGTAGGTATTTTTCAATACCTGCCCGAGAGCGATGAAGGGCTGGACATCTCCCCTAGACCCCACGATCTGTATGACGACATTCAGCTGGGGCGGAGGTTTCTGACCAGGCCGGCCGCCTAGACTTGGAGGGATATAAGGAGGTGGCAGGGACGTTTCGGGAGAGGTGAGAGCATCCTGTCTTAGCTGGTTGCGTAGAGTGGGTGCTATGAAATCGGCGAGGTGTCTGCTCGTCTGGTTGATGTTGATATTGACCCGACCGTCGTCTGCCAGCACATTCCATTAGTAGAGTGCAAGTGAGGAAGTAGTCGCAATAAGCATAGCCTACCTGTGACAGCGGCACCGGCATCGAAGCCTGCCTGGTGGATGTTTAGCTGGTCATGGAATTCGCTGTAAGCGGGAGGTACATCTTCTTGGGCGACCAACTCAGGCGACTCGGGCAAGAAGCCATTGTTGTAGTTCTGGCTGTCGTCAGCGACGATCAGTCCCGGCGCTGGTTCCGATTCAGTCATAGTCCGATTGCGTGCTCGATTTCGCGATGGAAGCGAGGGTGGACTGAGAGGTATAGGTGCCTGCTCGGCTCGAATATCTTCTGCCGACTGGGCGGCGTCGGCCGCTCTCCTCTTCTCGTCGCGGATCGACATGGCCACACGGTTATTTCGCCTTGGCCAAATAGCTTGGTCCTTGAGCGTTTGTGGTGGACGACGGGGAGGGGAAAGTGTTCAAGTAGATGTTGTTCGACACATTACCCCCGCAATGCAAGCCTCATCGATGGATGGATAGATAAGATACCCCAAGTGTGACGGCGACGACGCGTCACGCAATTACACAGATGATGTGAGCAAGTACACCGGTGTCACGATATGGAAGGGATCTGGGACAGGTTTAGAAAAATGCAGAAAGTCAATTACTCTTAATAAGAAAATGCTATCTGGAGTTATTCTGGCTGCCTGGCCAGCACATGCATGAGCTTGAAGAGACGAGACAGCGGACGTGAGCATGGCTAGAGGGGCTACCTAGTAACAGTACTAGCTTATGCGATGACGTGTGGGGCCACAAGGCTGATTGATGGGAGAGGGGCATACGGCCCCTGTTCAGGAGCCTGTTGCCGTTCATAGCGACCTGCCCGCGCTTTGAAACTCGGACGGATATGCGAAAATCGCTTTTTTCGGATCCATATACGCTTAACTAGGAGTTGGCGCTCCAGATCGGACTACAGTATAGCAACCCTTTTAATTTAAGTCTTAATTTAATGGCTAACCACGTGTGATGGCACCAGCTATCATCTTAAACCTGTAGATTCTTGGAACTGTTTGATTTACAGCTTACCTAACGCGAAACCTGCTTACATACTCGTACAGTACAGGCCTATTTATAGTCGGGTTCATTTCTCGTCTCTAGTAGAGTTTATTACTTATTAAGAACGGTTTAAGCCCGGGTTAATTAACCTAAATCTAAAGACCTGCATATCACCAAGTTTCAAGAACTTCTGCAGCCACGGCGATTTAAAAAAGGGTAGCTGAAAAATACTTGCGTCACGATTGTTGATATGGTGACGTTCATAGTGTGGCTCATTCCGCAATATGCAGGTTTTGAGGGAGCGCTGCCTAACTAAATCGAGACTTGACTTATCAGGCAACTCAATACCGAAGCCCACCAATAATGTCGTCTCAGGTCAGGTGGATAGCTCTGTGAGGTCCTACGCATGTGATTATTTAATTACCTGAGGCTATTTATCACTGTAGTACCCCGCCGGGTTCCTCCGCAATAAGTAGGTAGACCCAAGAGACAGGCCCGGCTGTTCACAGCTGCAGCGGGCGATTCTTCAATGTTCTCAAGATGAGGGACCTGGTACGGAGTACTGTAGGGACGGATGGTACCCATAGGCCCAATTAAAATAATTCCCCCTGTCCTCCGGGACAATACATAATTACAATCCTACTTGGTACAGTACCATTATGTGATAGGTTATCAACGTGACAACCGGTCTTCGATGATGGTAACCAAGCGCATTAGGCAAATCAAAATTGGTTCCCTTCTCCTGTCCTATACTGTCTTTCTTCACGGCTCTTCTATCTTTCCAATCAGCTACCAAGCGGATAGTTGGAAAGATGACCTGACACATATCTATCTACATGACCACCAGCCACAATTGCGGCGGCAAGGACTAACCTTCATCCTTCGGGCCGACAAATGGGTCTTCTCACGATAACTACTGTACGTAATAGAGGGAAGAACGCGGGGCATCTGTATCCCCCCCTCCTGCTTACTTCAGTCGTATAGCCATTGGCGCCCCAGCCTCAACTTACAATGGGCGGGGGGGATGGTGGTCGCAGAATAGGACCAATATCGCCAGACCCATCTATATTTACTAGAGCACCCTATTATGTACGGGGTCGTATATGTTTGGTTCCTTATATGATACAACAGAACACAGAATGATTGGCGAAGCTCGTGCTGCCTCTACCCGCCATGCTTCGTCTAGTTACCCAAACTCTAAGACAAGAAATAGAGATGTGGGTCGCCTCGGTATGTTTCCACGACCAGCACCACTGACATCGTACCGTACCCCGTTTTCTTGTCTCATAGTCTAAATCTACCTAACCTATCATAGCATAGAGGAGTTTTCGTTTCCTCGATTTTCCCTCGAGTCATGTTACTGATGTACTTACTGTAGGCACCTACAAAGGACGCTCGGTGGGGTTGTGACCCCCATCGGCTGCTAGTATAACCCCCAATATCACAATGATGGTATTGAATTGATACCCATATAGTGGACATATGTGGTCACGCCTACTAGTTATACGACATGGCATTTCCATATGTTATGTAACCTAGGTATAGTTTCGTATGGGCCATACCACCTACCTACTTGGACAAGGCGATCGACGCCTAACGAGGAGTTGCTCGTCTCTCTCTTGAGGACTACTTAACTCTATTTCTAGACGAACATGTCAAAATAAAATAAAACAAAGGTTCCCACTAAAAGCTTCCACGACCATTCTCTCCACTTCCGTCCGGACCAAGATCGCAATATGGCGACGACCCAGCTCTCAAAGGACCTTCTACGGGGCCAGTTCGTCGGGAAGACGCTGCATCAAGTTCCCACGCCCGCCGTGGTGCTAGATCTGGCTAAAGTGGAGGCGAACTGTAACCTGATGCTCGAAGCTGCCCAGAGACTACATCTCAACTGGCGGGCGCATATCAAGACTCACAAGGTTGGCCTACTAGCCTAGAAATAATCAAATTCACTCGCACACTGACATAAAAAAAACCAGACCGCGGAGCTGACAAGGCTACAAGTCGGCGACGATGACTCCACGCCAGTCAACATCGTCGTATCGACCCTCATGGAGGCCGAGAGCGTGACGCCGTTGCTGAAGGAATATCAACTGCGCGGCCGGCAAGTCAATGTACGGTCTTCATCTTTCACGCCCCCCTAACGAGGTATTATATCCCATTCCATTCCGTTTCACTAACACCTTTAAATAAAGATGCTCTACTCCTTCCCCATATACCCATCCAGCATAGATCGACTAGCCGCGCTCTCAGCCCAGCTCGGGCCCGGCGCAGTGACAGTAATGGTCGACCACGTAGACCAAGTAAAACTCCTAACCCTCCTCGCCTCGAAGGCCGGGACGCCTCCCCTGGTCTTCCTCAAAGTGAACATGGGCGGGAACCGGGCAGGTGTGCCGCCAGACACACCGTCCTGCGCAGCCCTAGTGCGCGAGCTCCTCCTCGCCGAGACGGTCGGCGCCGCCGTCTTCTGGGGGCTGTACAGCCACGCGGGGCACTCGTACGCGTCGCGACGGGACTGGGAAGCGATGGGGATCCTGGGTGCGGAGTTCGCGGCGCTGCACGATGTCGCGCGCGCCGTGCACGCCGACCGCCCCGAACAACCCCTTGTGCTGTCCGTGGGGGCCACGCCCACCGTCACGACGCTGCATCACCCGGACTTCCTCACCGACGCCAACGGGGAGGAGAAGGAAGTGGTGCTAACAACGGCCGAGGGCGGCGCCACGCAGCCCGCGGCCACGGCGCTGATCAAGGACCTCATCGCCCGCATGCGCGCCGACGGGCTAACGCTCGAGGTGCACGCGGGGGTGTACCCGACGCTCGACGTACAACAACTGGCAGCGCACGCGGCGGACGCGACGTATCTGAACTCCTCAGCGATAGCCATCAGCGTGCTCGCCGAAGTAGCCTCGCTGTACCCAGGGCGGGGGGGCGGGTGAGACCACGGAGGCGATAGTGAACGCGGGGGAGTCTAGCGCTAGGCCGGGAGCCGTGCCAGGACATGGGGGGAGGTGAAGGGGCAGCATTACAGCGGGTGGGGGATCGTGATGCCATGGGCGGGCGTCGCCAACGTGGTCCCCGGCCCGGTGTTCCCTGCCGTCCATGGAGGCTGGCAGATCTCGCGCATCAGTCAAGAGCACGGCGTGCTCGCGTGGGTGGGGGACAAGGCGGAGGAAACGCCTCTTGCGGTCGGGCAGCGCGTGCGCATCTGGCCGAATCATTCGTGCATCACGGGCGCTGGGTACTCGTGGTATCTTATCGTTGATTCGCGGAATCAGGGCCGCGAGGACGAGGTCGTCGATGTCTGGCCGCGGTGGAATGGGTGGTGATGCTACTCTTCTTCTTCATCCTGTGCCAATGTAAGCGAGGGGCTCGTGGTTCTGTTTGTCCTAATCTAGTTCTCTGCCCTGAGGAGTAGGGCTAGCTGGAAGGTTAGCAAGAGACCGAGACCACGTCTCATACTATTAGCCTTGAATCAATCAAGGCGGCGCATAATCACTAATCGTAACGAACAAACATGACACGCCTGGTTTCGTAAGCCGTAGAAGTTACGAAGTTTTATGAATGTCATATCATTGCTTATGTCGAGTGACAAGATAACCTCATCTACAAGTTTGCAACCGCGGGTTTCCTTTTCTAACCCCACCAATTTCGTATCCTGCGAACGCAGGAACTCAGGCTCGTCTCCTTAGAGACGTTCTACATTTTCCATGAACAACTCCATACGCCAACCGCCGTAGAAAAGCACGGAGCCTAATTAATGCTCTGATATACCGGGATTCGGAACCGCAATTATGATATTACCTCAGACATACAGACAGTGGAGGGAGGGATGAGAGAAAGACAGCCTACTTGCAGCGCTTCTCGACGATACCAGCCCCGTTCTCCTCGTACTCCTTGCGCGAGATCCACATCTGATGGAAGGTACCGAGACTAGCTAGGATACTACCACCTATCCAGGCACCGAAACGGCGCTCTGTGGTCAGACCAGCGGCGTGCAGCTTGATCTTCATGCCTGGGTGCATGGCCATGAGCTCGTTGTTCAAACGGTCATTGAACCCGTTTAGGAGGCTGGTGCCGCCGGTAACGACGACGTTGCCGAGTAAGTTGGGCCGCAGGTCAACATCTACGGCATTCAAGCAGGCCTTGATCATTTCGGGGATCGTCTGCGCCTTGGTACCGTCGGCGTTTGGGAGAGCGGCATTCTCATCCCACATGCCCTCCGACACGCGGTAGCGCTGCTCTCGCCACATCTGGTTCGCACCATCTGGCATCTCGAAAACGCGGCCCGGCTGCGACTTGACTAGCTCTTCGTTTCCAGGATTCAGATATCTGCCTGGGCCTCTCCAGACTTCTACGACTGATTCCTTGAACTCTGTCAGGAGTCGCTCCTCCTCATAGGCACGGTACGACGGGGTGACCTCGAAGGCGAATTTCCGGAGCTTGGCTTGCGCCGGGGCACCAGCGTCCACAGCAGTCTTATTTTCGACCATGAAATAGGGAACAAGATTGACTGCAGGATCGTTATTATCCCACATTGTCCGTATTTGTTGTGATAGCCATAGGCCGCCGACTTGGGACTTCTGAATCGATCGCTTGAGGAGCATGCCGTCGTGTATGGCCGTGACGCTCGTATTTGCGCCACCAACATCGATGACTAGCGCCGAAGCTTTGCCGGCCGCGAAGGCGCGCACACTGGCGTCCGTGTCATCCAGAAAGCAGGGCAACCCCAGTTCTCCATGGCGATCTCGATGGCCTTTTCGCGGGCCTTGCCGGTATTCCAGGGCGCCTCAGTCATGAGGAGGGGGTTCTCGGCCAGGGGTTTCTCCTGGTTCTCGACATCTTCCATGGCGACGTCGCCTTCGCCGTCGGCCGCCGACTCGTTCAGGCCATTTTTCGTAGGGGGTGTCTCGCGATCGGGTTGCAGCCGCTTAATCAACATGTGTTCCCATAACTTGGTAGCAGCATCCCAGTCCTCGACCACGCTCTCACTACTTGACATGTAGTTCTTCACTTCGAAGTCGCCGCGAGGATATAGACACTCGTCGCCAAAGATATCTCGGTATGTCGTCGTTGTGGAGTCTGAATTGCTGGCCTTTAGACTGCCGTAGAAGGATGGCAGGACAGATTTGGGGACATCTTCGCCGGCGAAACCAGCGCGGGTGTGGCAGTAACCGGCATCGAGGACAAGCGCTGAGACCTCGTCTATGCAGCGGGTTAGTTATGCATTCGGCATTCCTGCGATGCAGCACTTACCTCCGCCATAGACGTCTAACGGCGCCTGTGTGTTCGGGAGGGGTTGCTGGCTCGCCATAGTAAGAAAATCAGAGGGCAATTGAAGGCGAATGTGAAAGGAGGAGCGAAAGGCAGTGAAGGTGGGAGAGAGGCGATGGAAGCTTAGAATGGAGGGGGATGGGTTTGTCGCAAGGCAAGCTTCAATCGTGTTTACGAGTTTGAAGCTTCACGGGCGCGCGTGTGGCTGGTGTATCTTTGGTGGGGGCTGGTCACGAAGGTACCAAAGTATCTGGTGAGGTGCAACACCCCACCCGATGATGTAGGTACCGTACCGTACCTCGAGCTAGTCCTTTTGTTGCAGGGATGTAGAGCACCTTGTGCCCCTAAACTGATACCTAGCTGTAGCACATGCTAAATACTGAGCTCCAAGTCTCAATTCAAGTAGCTAAACTCTGGTATAAGCTGCAGTAGAGTCAATCTATGATCCTGCCCAGTACCTCATGACGCCTTACTCTAGCTAACCATGTCGCCATGTTTCGAGGATGAGGAAGAGGACGTTCTCTCGGACAACCAATCCAACGCCTCATCCTCCAGCGACGACGAGCCCTTTTCACCACCTCCACTAAGCCAGAACTACTTCGCGCCGCCCTTCTACGGCCGACCACCAACACCACTACCACCATCGCCATCTCTCACCTCTCTGCTGCGCCCCTCGCGGCCCACGACGCCCGACCCATCCGATGATGACATCCAGCCGGTGCCGCGCGCGTCGCCCAAGGTACCGACGTACGAGTACTACGGCTTCGTCGTGTACCTGTTCTCGTCGCTGACCTTCCTGATCTACCTTCTGTGGGCGTATCTGCCGTCGCCCTTCCTGCACGCCCTGGGCATCTACTACTACCCGAACCGGTGGTGGGCGCTGGCGATCCCGGCCTTCATCACCATGCTGATCGTGTACATATACGTCGCCCTCGCGCTGTACAACACCGAGGTTCTGACGCTACCCCTGACGTCCATCGAGACCATCGTCGACGAGGCTGCCAAGATCGCCACCATCGACGACAAGGGGTGCATTCGGATACGAGCCGATGGTGAGCGGAAGCCCATCACGGAGGAGACGGCGCGCCAGCTGGACTGGAAGAGGATATGGAACAAGGGCACCGATGCCGTCATGGACGTGCCGCTTGCTGGTGTCTGCGAGGTTCTATACGGTGATCTGGTTGATGAAGATGAGGAACGGCGGCGTGATAGTCTTCATGGTGATACCCTTGACTTGTCTTGAGCGAAACGGCAATAGCGCTGGGTGTTAATGGGCGGTATATACCAGTATTGATTTGGGTACTGCGCTGGTACCTTAAAAGTAGTAATTACTAGGACACGTTTACCAATGATGAAATGAACATATTTTTCTTTCAAAGTCTATTAACTTTCTACGGATTATTATACAGTAAATAAGCTTGCTCCGTGATGAATCATACTCGTCTTCTCGTTGGATTTACAAAGCGTCGAATTGGTGTTGAGCTGCTGTCATCATACGTTCGTCCCACTTCGGCTCACAAGCTTATTGGATAGATTTGTCGCAAAAACATCGTCGAGGACCTCAAATGCTCCCATCACTTGCCTGCGATTAATCGGATTCTAAATGCTGTATTTCAACAGACCCGGGTTTATTTATTATTTGTTTTTGGTGGGGTTCTGGCTATCAATCTAATTCTTGAGTCTGTCTCATTCCGAGTTCATAGTTGCTTGCTCAACAATAACATAACCTGAACACGAAGTGGCCAACTCAGTCGCTCACTTATTCAGCCAACAGCTACGGGGAGGGGATTAGCAAAATCGAGAAAACTTACTTGGCCCTCACTCGCTACAATTACCTGTTTATTAGCGTGGCCACTCATTACACTCCTAGTATCCTCAAGCACAATGGAAGAACTCCCCATACGTCCCCAGGGGCTAAGATTCCAGCCAGACTTCATAACACCAGCGCACGAAGCAGAGCTGCTACACATCTTCCGGCACGAATTAATCTGGCCAGAGTCTAAAAGCCAGACGTTCGTCTCTCGCTTCACTACGGGTACACGTTCGACTACAAGACGTTCGGGATCGACCCAGAGATACCATACAAGCCATTTCCCGGATGGCTACGGCCTCTAATCCCCAAAACTGCCCCCACATAAGGAAGTAGAAGGAAAAGGAGAAGGAGAAGAAAAGGAGGAAAGGTTACCAGACCAAGTCTGTCTCCAGCACTACCCGCCCGGGGCAGGGATCCCGCCGCACGTCGACACGCACTCGGCGTACGACGAGCTATACGCGCTATCATTAGGGTCCGCGGTGGTGATGCAGTTCCGGCGGCGCGTCACCACCGGAGAAGAAGAGGAAACCGAAACCGAAACCGTAGATCTCGACCTCCCGCCCCGCAGTATGATGCAGATGTCCGGCGAGTCGCGGCTGCACTGGGAGCACGGGATCAAGAAGCGAAAGAAGGACGTTCTCGCCGACGGCACCGTGCGGCCGCGCGCGGACCGCTGGAGCATCACGTACCGCTGGCTGCGCCCGGGAGGCGTCTGCGAGTGTGGGGATGTGCGGCTTTGTGATACGGCGCAGAGCAGGGCGGGTGTGGAGCGCGAGTATCGCTGGAAGGAGACGCAGCTGAAACAACAGCAAACGGCGGAGAAGAAGTTGGGAGAAGGGGAGAAGATGGGGGGAGGGCGATGATAGGGGGAAAGGTATCGGACGTTTCGATAGATAGCATAGGGTTAAATAGTCACCATCATGAGAATGGTAATATAAGGTAGTGTCATCTCTACCTTGGATTCTCGCGGACTCTAGGTGTCTTTATTGCTGTGTTGTGATTCCAGTGTCTACATGGCAGACTAGCTGTAAGGTTAGGAAATCTCTAGATTTCCACCGCTTGCCCACCCACTCAGACCCCCAACTCATCGATCTCGAAGCTGTGTATAGAGTCTTCATATGCAGCTCATCATCGAAGATATCGGACCCTACTCAACCCAGCGAACCCAATTCGATCTTTCCCTCATAGCCTCACATCTCACCACACTGCGCAATGACAACATCCAAATCCGGGACATCACGTCCGCGACGACCCGTCTTCGTCCGCTCCATTTTATCAACGACATCCATACCATCAACGACCTTGCCGAAGACGACGTGCTTCCCGTCCAGATGGGGCGTGGACATGGTCGTGATGAAGAACTGGCTACCGTTCGTATTCGGGCCCGAGTTCTATTATCGAGTTAGCAGTTTTCCCCTCTCCCTCTCTCTGGAAAAAAGGTAGCGAGTAAAAGAAGTAGAAATAGAAGATAAGGGGGTGCGCTTACCGCCATGGAGAGCAAGCCGCCCTGCGTATGTCTCAGAGTAAAGTTCTCGTCAGCGAAGGACTTGGTTCCGTAGATGCACTAAATCCCATCCCGACTTATTAGCCTTCACAAACTTATCCACCCTATCCCAGTCCTCCTATCGGAGCATCTCCATCAACTTACAGTACTCCCAGTGCCATCGCCATTCAAGAAGTCACCGCCCTGGCACATGAATTGGCCAATCTTAAAACACACAAAGTTAATGCCAAAGTCAAGATTGCCATGAACATAAAAGTACCATCCGCGGCGGGGGACTCACGATTCGATGGAACTTGCTCCCCTTATACCCCTGCGGCAGTCCGCGGCTATTCTTGGACTCGCCGGTGCAGAACTGGCGGAAGTTTTCCGCCGTCCGGGGCACGGTGTCCTTGAAGAGCTCGAAGGTGATGCGGCCGAGAGGTTCGCCTGTTACTCAATCTCAGTTCCAGTGAATCGGGTATAAACGAGCGAGTGGGCGAAGGTAGGTATCAAGTGATGTGCGATAATATGAGGCAACATGAGATATGTGATGGGGTGTACAGTGAGAACAACGATAAACGACGTGAGAGACATCGTTCATGCTCTGATCCCACTATGAAAACAAGATAAAATTGATGATATCCGCGGTAGTAGGTATAGGATGGAGTAGAGACCCGAGGAGAGTAAAGGTAGCTTACCTCCGATGGTGATGTCGAAGAACACCCTACAAATGATTAGCGTTGGTCACTATTCTTATGAGATCAGGGAAACCGTATTTTCAACTCAACACAACTTAGGTAGTTTGATAAAATAAGACTGCTGCTTCCCTAAACAGGAATGGTAACTCACAAAGGGTTCCCGGAAGCGGGAAGTTGTGTAGGCGGCATTCTGGATATTATCGAACGAATCCAAGTGATGAAGTACTTCACAAGGTGCTAAACTAATTCCAAGAGCTAGGGTGGTGTTGTGGGGAACGCCGGCAGCTAGACCATGCATGCTACTCGCAGTTACCCGACTAAAAGCCAGCTGGAGATCTTTATCACACACCGCTGGTGCCAGCTGTTTCCAGCTGCAATGGAAATAGGGAGCTAAGTTGAGCACTTACATACCTAACGTACAGGTACCAAGCTCATAAACTTTACAGACAACACTTGACTCACCTCGTAAATACCTGAACACCATTTACCTGCAAAACATCGTGAATTTACATTTAGAAAATTAAGCTTGGACTCATCACGAATCCTATTTCGACACAATTGTGTGAAGTTAGTTCTCTGGTTTCAGCAAGCCTGAGTCAACACGGATCTCATTTGACATGCAACTGGGGTGAGCTAGGGGTTCGATCGTCTTCAAAACAAATAGGCCGGCAAAGCTACCTGAACAATCTTTTAGGCCGTGTGCACGCAGGTTCCTTATACTTCTGATATCACGTAAAGAAATAGTCGTGTCCGCTTGTTCTTGGGCCGTCTGTTGCAGCTGCTCTATGAGACTTCCCATACTTTTACTCCCAGCATGCGATGATGTGTATTCAAAAAGTCCGATGGCACATAATTTGCGAATATATTAGTGAAGACCTTCATGTCAATAATATATCAAAGCGTGGTTACCCAACTAAAAGTCCATGCCACGGTAGAAAGCCGCAGTGAGATGATCATCTACCTATAACTTGCGCTCTACATCGTATACATGAAATGATTGCTACCTCAGAATACGTCTCTAAGCTATATATTCTAGAGATAAAAAATTATTCTAACTATTGCTTTCGCAGAGGATCCTTCCTGCTAATTTTGAAATCGCTTGAAAGTCCTGAGGCGCTACACTTACAAACATGTTGCGGAAATTCGTCAAACCTCTTGGTCAGAGGATTAGGAACAGCCAGAGTTATCAGGGAACTCTCAGCTATTTTCAATATGGGCGCATTCCTACCTCAAGAGAGAGTTCAGTCACTTTAGGTACTACTCACTCATACACACACACACACTCTCTCTCTCTCTCTCTCTCTCTCCCACACACACACACACACACACACATACACACATACACACATAAGTCCCGCTATCTAGCACAGGCTCAACTCACAGTCCGCCTTCCAGCTTCCTGCCTCCTTCACATCGTAAGCCTGGCCACTGTCTTTGGTGTCGTCCGTATCTTGCCTAGAAACCCGTGGGTTTCGAGCTCTGCGCACTCCTGCCGCACATGCCTACACTAATCAATTTCAGCTCATCGATGCTAAACCCGAGCCGTTGACTCTTCTTTCCCTGGTATTATGACAGCAAATGGCATTTCTCTAATTAATCTACCTCAGCAATACACCCTAGCACTCTAGCTTTTACACCGTCCTCAGGGTTGAGATCAACGTTTTTTATCACTTTCGTTGATCCCGCTGCTACAGCATCCTGTCAAGTGATCGTAAAGGCTCATCCATTCCTACCCAAACCAATCTCTACACGCAGGCATTTATATCTCGCTCTCGAAAGCCATCTAGGAAGACAGTAGTAAATTAGCTGCACACTACTAAAGGTAATTCCAATCTCTTTCGCTATACTTTACTTCCGCTCTGCACACTTATCCTCAATACAATATCTGCCTGCCGTCACCTCCGTCACCAGCCTCTTCCCAACATCATCGTACTTTACTTTTCGAGGTAGACAAGCCAAGGCATAGTATATAATCCCGCTCCTTCCTCAAAGCCAGAGAGAAAAAAACCTGCGCACACAACTACATCTAATCCTCGCACATATTACTTCAATCACTCACGTATAGGCAAGATACCTCTGGGAAAGCACTTACCAGCCTTTGATGTTAGCATTTCGGCGAAATATTACTACGCCATATTAACATTCATATGTTGTGAACGAGATATCGTTCTCTATGATCTTCCCTTCATTGCTCCTCTTCAACTGCATCATCCAAGACTGGTGTTCAAGGTATGCACCAACAAGCCCTGCCACTTCGCTCTTTCCTCCTAACCTGGTGTTACTTCACAGAGTAGCAGCTCATAACTACACGGTGGTTATTTTAAACATTCATATTTATTAGCATCCAAAAGCATCTTGCACTCTGTCTATCCTGAAGCCCATCATTACTGGTACTGATAGACCAACGTTTCTACAATCATCTCTTCGAGATCCTACTCAGACTAGAGGCAAAATAAGGAGACTTTATTCTTATAGGTTAGACTAACTCAAGAAACTTGACTGGTCCCATTTTCGATTTCGCCGCGAAACACCCTTCACATTATACCCAGTTATGGACACGATGTCGGCTGAAGAAGATTCATACGTGCCAACAGAGGAGGTTACGGTTGCTAAATTTGGCAGCAGTGTCGTCAACTACACACAGAACCCTGATGCGAAAGGATGGATTGTTAAGAGGAAGACTGATTCCGATAAGCCATTTCGATTCTGGATTCTATCTGAGGAGCATGACACAGTCCGCCGGGTATACCCGGAGACCCCTATTGAGGAGGGAAGGGGAGCTTTTATCTGGGGCCGTCCTCTACTCAGCTTCGCGATCCCCATTTATACATATGGAACTAGCAGAAACAGACCAAAATTTCTCTACCGCCTAACCCACGATGGACAGCCACACGACGGCATAAAGGCTCGAGGCTACGGTCGTGTGAACATAGATCCATTCTCATTCCACGTCCTCGTGCTAAAGCACTTAGATTGGCGATGTCGCAATCCCAGCCCTTTCCTCTCAACCACCAATAGCCGTAAGAAGATAGACCATGTACACAAACTCTACGCAAATCGCGGCTTTCAGAATATCAGGTTAATCAAATTCCGAACCTATGGACCGGGTTGGGATCACAAGAAGCAGAGGATGTATCATGTCCCCACTCTACTTAAGGAGCTGCACGACAGGTCACCGCGGTACCTACAAATTATGGACTGCGAGTATTTAATTGAGGGTGAAATCCCTCGCCAGAGCATCATAAGGGAGTCGTCTTACGGATCTGGCCATCCTCAGCCCCCAAAGAAGAAGCCAACGCCGCCCAAACGGAAGTCGACTGACCCGGAAGATGAGGGAAGGAAAAGACGGCGCGCAAAGGGGTTTAAGCCACTCATTTAGGAGCAATACGGCTCTACAGCGATAAATGGCGCGCACTTTCGCTTTTATAGCTGTCTTCCGGAGACGCCAGCTCCTAAAATCTGTCGATGTAGGGGGAGAGAAGGCTAAGGATCACGCAACTAAGCCGCCTGATGCTGGTAGCAATGAGCTGCGCCATCACCACCGCGATATGTTACCTTGAAACTATCATCTTCGGAGACGAGGTCGAGGCCGACCACACGTCCCCAACCCAGCTACTCAGTCATAGAAGTGGCTCCCATACTGTCCCATTACGAGCGGAGCGATCGCAGATAGACGTACTCTCCAGCACCTAACGAAATTTCCCACGTCATTCTCTACGGAGCACATCAAACAATCTGCCTACTGCAAATAGCCAGTATTTGCCGGTCATATATACTTCATGTATCAAATAATTATTCCCGAGGGAGATCATTAGTGCGAATGCTTTTCAAGACAACAGGGTCGATTTAACCTGGAAATGACAGCAATATCCTTCATAGAGAATTAGTCATTTAACAAATTAAATCATCCTCAAAACAATTACTGGGTTGCAAGAAACATCGTTCTATGACATATTTAGTGAGCGAAGTCCTAGAATTTGAGAACCTTGCATTTGCACCAAGTAACCTAGAAATGATACTCTTGCCTTCTTGCCACGGTTCTCACTGCGGGTATATTGGATCGTTGTGAATGGAAATTAATTTGGCACTAGAAATTATCTTTTAAGAATAACTAGTATACGTGACTAAGTATCAGTGTATGGGGGGCAAGCAGGTATGTAGTGTATGTATTAGAGAAATAAGGCATGGAACGCTCAGCGCCGTTGCCTTTAACTGCTATTACTCCCTCCTAGCTAGTACATCGATCAGACCAAACCAAAGGTTGGGATTAAGATAAGCATATGTTTCTATGATGAGGTATAGGTGGCTTCCCATTTGAGGGAAGACATGTGCACGATGACGTGCTTCAATTTCATTACATACCTAAGTATGCTATATCTTTTTTATTGCATGCCCTATTCCAACACTCTGTTTAAAGTGGAAATTGAGCCTCTAGATATCATTAGAGCAAATATTGATACCTTTATCAAAGGTATTGTTTGAGTTGATGGCAGGTCGTCTAATTTGGCCGCTGAAATTTGTCACAACGGTCAGACTAGCGTCCGTTTTCGGCGGCGTCTCTTTCATGAAGCTGAATCATCAGAGGCAGCTGTAGCACACACGATATATCGAAGAGGTATAGCGAATGATTCATAATCACTCATAAGTACCTAATGTTCTAATTCCCGGAGCTAAAAGCCACATATCGGGGAGTATCGGTATCGGTATCGGTTGGTTAGGGCCACATGAGCGGCAGTCTTCCTTGACTCGATCGCTGTGCTCCCCGATTAAGCATCCATTCTCCCGGGACTCTTCCGGGACTTCAATATTCCTAGAGACTGCTCTGATTTGTAATGAAAATAGGTATAAACGAAGTATCATCTAGTGTTCAGGTATATGTAACCACGCTGCCCGAATGCGCCGTATGTTAAGTTCGCATATGAGCGTCTGTCTGGCTTCTATCGGCTTTAAAATCGATTACACGGCTTGCACTAAGTGACTGCGCTGCTGTTTTGCCCTTCTAAAATGGGCACTTGGGACATGTTCGCTAAGGTAGCAGAAGCTACAATATTGATATTCCTAGTCCCTGCGTTTTTGTTCGTATGACTTTCCGATCCCCGTAAAATGATTGACAAATACTAAAATCCGAGTTCTAGCTGGCTTATACGGCGACATACCGTATCATATTTCACCCGTTGGCGAAGTATCCGGGGCCATTTATAGCCAAATTCCCTAATTTATATGCTGCCTGGCATGCATGGAAAGGAGATTTACAATTGGACATGTGGCAGTGCCATTTGAGATATGGTAAGCCGTATCTAGGACATGCATTAGACAAGGCCTGACAAGAAGATAGGTGATCGTGTACGCTATGGTCCAAATCGAATCCTCATTAATAACGCAGAGGCGGTCCAGGGTAAAGAGAGCCCACAATCAGTATCAATTTGAAGCTCTTTGGTAACAGAAATAAACGACAGACATATATGGGCGCTCAGCACCTGTTAGAAAGTTCGAAGGTTACAACGTTCTGGCATCCCAAGCGCCAAACACCTTGACTTTCTCCGATAAGGCCCAACACACTCGCCGTCGGCGAGTCATAAGCCAAGCCTTTTCTGAAAATAGCATGAGAATGTTTGAGCCGATAATAGTATCGAAAATAGATCGCTTCTGTCGAACATTACGCACCCACCGGGATGATAATGAGGAATGGACAAGCCCTCTGGACATGGCACATCAATGTAAGGCTCATTGCATTATAGCGCTATTCATATGGAGCGTTAAACACACGGTAGAAACGTTACTAACGGAAATAGTTGATTACCTAGTGTTTGATTCCCTCACTGCTGTGGCATTTGGCGCAGATTACAATACGATAGAGCAGTCGAAATTCCGATATGTCTTAAAGGTGATTTCTGAAACGAATATCCGACTGGGCGTCATCATGCAAGCATCGAAATTGACGTTTAGTCGAATCGATCGCAAGTTATTCGCCCGGTCAACAATGGCAGGCCATGAGTTCGTGAGATTCCTCCGCACGCTGCTGAAGGACCGGCTTCAGAATGAAAAATCCCATAAAGACATATTTTCTTTCTTGCAGCAATGCAAAGACCCAGAAACAGGCGAGGGACTGGGTACTATGGAATTAAGCACAGAAACAGCGACTTTTCTTGTTGCAGGTGAGTTCTGCCAATAGATTTCTCATCATCCCTGATTATTATGATGAGATCTACTTATTTAACGAGAGTATCAACGTGTGGCTTGAATTGCTAATGTTGTAATCTGGTGTATAGGGTCGGACACGACATCGACGACTATGTCGGCACTTTCATACTACCTATCAGGATCTCCTCGGTGTTACGACAGAGTAGCCGAGGAGATACGAACCACGTTCAAGTCCTCAGATGAAATACGTCTAGGTCCTGTACTTAACTCCTGCGTCTATCTACGCGCCTGCGTTGACGAAACTTTGCGTCTCTCATCGCCCGGCGGTGCCACCTTCTGGCGCGAAGTAGAGGCCGGAGGCAGTTCTTTCGGGGGCGACTTCATACCTGAAGGCTGTGAGGTAGGCGTAGCGATCTACACGATGCATCGTCACACAAGCTACTGGGATGACCCGTTCGCCTACAAGCCTGAGAGATGGCTTAGTGGAAGAGGCAAGACGAGAGAGCAGACCGACTCGAGGTTGCCATATTTCCCATTTAGTATTGGCAGCCGAAGCTGTGTTGGAAAGCCTCTTGCGATCAACCAGATCATGCTAACGTTTGCCCGCTTATTCTGGGAGTTTGATTTTCGAAGGGCAGATGTCGACCCGGATTCAGGGGTCGGAAATGATGGAAGCGATGACGTGAGACTGCCAGAGTACGTCCTCACAGAGCATGTGGCAGGGCGAGGTGAAGGGCCAGTCTTGTGTTTCAAAGAACGATTTTAGAACTAAAGGTGTGTCGATGGTTACTACTGTAGTTAGGTAAGCTTTTATAAAATCATACAAATCATCAAGAAAGACAGAATAATTCACTGGCGTACCAACAATAATGATCTGGAAAGCATGATGAACACCTTGCTCCCAGCATCCGCTTTGACCAATCACATTCGCTTCAATGCCCCCCGCCATCGTGAGGATAGGAACATGCCGGCATTTGGAGCTGGAATTGTGTGTGTGCTCTTACTGTTTGCCTCGTCGGCTCTATTTAAGGGCCATGTATTCGTATTCTATGTTTAGACCATGCAGTACTTAATGCTGGGCAATGTAGGAGCGGAAACGCTTCCGAAGGGAGACATGCTAGGGTATAGACGAACGTGAAAAGGCCAGCGCGTTAGCAAATGGATAACTGTACGAAGTTTTAATGAAGAATATCACTAATAGGTAGTTAGTGCATCACGCTGTGCTTCCGGTGGCCGAATTCCATCCATGGCGGTTTGATGTTAGGCCGGTGAGAATGCGCGGTCTAGCCCCGCCGCTCGCTTGCATTAGATGAAGGGTTTTATTGGGCAAAGCCAACGGGCTGACGGGTTGCGTTGGGCTGCTTTGACAGCCAATTCGCTGGGCACCTCGTGGCTGCATATATTGCGTTGCATCGATGATACTGTGTTGGGCTTGACTGCGCGTGTTAGAGTAGCATTCCCCCTACATCACATAAGCGCACCTCCCGTACAGGGCAACGGCCTCCAACAACGTGCTGAAAAGCCCCTGGCACGAAGGATGCCAAGGTTTCAATCGAATCCTCAGCTCGGAATCCTGGCGGAGGTGAACTGTTGTGTATCGCTAAGTAAAAAGGCAGGCTTGCACACTCGGAAAACGAGCCTGCTGCGTTAGAAACTGGGATTGGTTCGTTCAGCGGCACGAGGCACCCATCTCGAGCTGCCATGATCGCTCCAATCTAGCTACGATGACCAGTTTGCCTTCTGTTTCCCACACCGGCACGTTCTGTCTGGAATCTTCACACGTACGCCGATCATCGCCATGGATGACGCCGACCGTCGGGCGCTCCTGGCCCAGCCGGCACTGGAGTCGCCGGACGGTGTCGAGCCGAATTTTACGAATCCGCCGAACATGAATGCGCTCGCCAACGGCGTCCTCATCACGGCTCTCATCATCGCATTCTTCGCCGTTCTAGTGCGGATTCACTCCTGGGTATTCGTACAGAAGCAACTCAAGGGTAGACTTGAAGCGGGTGCGAGAATTCCTCACCGCCTTCATTGCATATACTAACCAAACCCGTTAAAAGTCCTTATAATTGGCGGCTTCGTGCGTTAACCCTGTGGATTTCCTGCTATCTCTATAATTGACAGTGTAGCAGGCATCATATATCGGGTTTATCTACTGCTTGCTTCGTATAGCACAGATCGAGATAGGCTGGTGGGTGCATCAATGGGATGTGACTGTCGGCGACAAAGTTGGATTTTCATACGTATGTGCCTCTTCTCGTCTTGCTTTTCGAGGCTAACTGGCCGACTACAGTGGGTATATATTGCAGGACTCCTGTACAACTCGGCAATCGCCCCTGTAAAGGCGGCTATTCTGATGGAATGGATGCGCGTATTCTCACCTCAGTCCCGAAACGCCTTCTTCTGGCTCTGTCATGTTGTCTTGTGGCTTAACGTAGCATATTACGTCTCAAGCATTATCGTGGAAAGTATGCAATGTACACCACGTCAACTTATATGGGATCCGACGGTCAAGGGTACATGTCTGAACACAAAGGCAGCTGAGGTAATCTCCTCGATTGATGTGGCTTCCGACATCATTATGCTCGTCACCCCACAGTTCGTCATCTGGCGCTTGAAATCATCAACGAGAAAAATAGTTGGGATGACTTTGGTATTCGCGGTCGGATTATTGTAGGTCGCCAGTGGTTTGAACTTACACCTTAGATGTCCACTGGCTCAGATGCATACTAATACAATATGATACAGCGGTACTATCTCAGCCATCTTCCGACTTGTCGCCACCCAGACGTCGTTGAGGTCGAAAGATTCTACCTATTCTGTTAGCCCTGTCTACTTCTGGGCTCTCGGCGAACTAACCAGCGTTTTCGTTGTTTACGGACTCCCAGCCGTGCCCACAGCATTCGCCGGCGCTACTACCGGTTTATTCCGATATTTTATTCAATGGACACAAGAATCCTCGATGGGTAGAATAGGAAACGGTTCTACCGCGAGCGATATCAATCCATGGCGAGAGGGAAGGACAGGGCCAAGCAAAAGATACAGAAACCTTGACAGAAACAGCCTTCCGGTCAACACGCTCGAAACAGCTACCACGCAATGCACTTCCACGATTATCGACCCGGACTTGTCAAAATTATCAGAGTCGGTGCATGTTGTCAAAACCATAGAAATCAGTCGAGAAGATATTCGGGCTGATAAGCTTGGTGAAATAGATAAGAAAGAGATTGGGGAAGATGTACTGCTCCGCCAACACCCGTGGGCTAAGTTAGGGTAGGGTTACTTCTATTTGATGTCACTTGACTTCCACTCTTAACCAAGCTATTGATGGTGAGCTGACCTTTTTGGTGTGCCTTGGTTGAGTGAATTTGCCCAATTATCTCGGATCATGTGAAGATTTAATCTAATTACCTAGTAAGCACATCTTAACCAGAGCCAAAAGGAGGTCTCTATATTCGGTGACATGTTTGGGGGGTTTTCCATTAAAGAAACAGGTTTCGTTCCTGTCTTGGGTGTTTAGAGTGCCGGGTTGCGTCATCCGAGTATGCTCGTCATTGATTATTTTAAGACCGGCCGATAAGCCGTTCTCCAAGGATTGAACCTTTAGGTTCAAAATAGAGTTTGAGACAACCAGAACTGAAAATAGGTAGTTGATGGTGGGAACGATCCTGAGGTCCTCGAGATAGGTCAGGTAGGTATTGGGAGAGACTTACTGTAGGAAACGAATTAAACAACCAAGTTATCGAGACCAGAATATGGAGGGGTTATTCATATAATACATGGAAAGGCCATTTCCCGATCAAGGTTGGTGTACTTGAGGACAGTAAGGTACTTACTACCGCATTTACCGTGCAAATTTGTATCTGCAGATCCGGGGTAAAAGGCCGCTTTACCTTTTAGTTATATGGTGATTAGTTGGGTTACGGGGGTGTAGTCAGGCTCGAGCTTTTTGGCAGGGACTTTCCTTTAGATTTGTTATAGCCAAAAAGGTAAGGCGGCCTTTTACCCCGGATCTGCAGATACGAATTTGTATGGTAAATGCGGTATGTACTTATGTAGCTCAGACAGGTACCAGACCCACAAATGAAGAATCGTGCTCCACTATGTATCTAAGTACCTACCGCCCGCCGCCTGGGCAATTGGCTGCCAGTCGCGATAGAGCCCTCCCCTCCCGTTATCCATCCATCCATCCATCCATCCATCATTTCGTTAACATTGTGATGAATCCCATCGACGAGCAACATCAGAAGCGTTGTGCAATTTCCAGAAGACCAGTGCCCCCCTCCTTTGCGTCCATTGCCTTTATTTAAAGCTCTCACCGTGCAACCTCGTATTTCACTTTTCCATGACGCGTGGCGAATCGTCTCGTCCTATCCGCACTTATCACTTCCCTAATACATTATGCCTGGCACGGTCAATGTAGAAAGTAGCGACGAGCTGCCACCCCGCGTCGAGTCTCGTGTCGAGCCGCACGTCGAGTCTCACGTCGATATCGCACCGAATGGAGATCACTCGGCGCCCACAGACGACCACTCCAGTCATCATCATTTGACGGACAGCAACGGCTGGGATGGCAAGCTGCGCATCGACCGTAATGCCTCGATCCATAACCCCGAGGCGCTATCGGACCCAGAGTATTCCGACGAAGATAATGTGTTGCCTGGTGAGGAAATCAGCCCCGATGAAGGTATGTTTCTTCGTCTTCGGTAGTGTCCTCCTTCATTTGCCACGCAGTCCTGTTGACCACCGTGTCTCGTTTAGATCTACTCGACGATGAAGACCTTGACAGCGAGGATATTACCCAAGTCCAATCACGTATTGCATCTATCCCCCAGCTCCGCCTAGAGCGGTTCAAGAAGGTCGCACGGCTGTGCCTCCGCCAAAATCTGATTCTCAACATCGAGGGCCTATCCTCTTTAGCACCCACACTGCAGGAGCTGGATCTCTATGATAACGCTATCTCTCGCATTCGTGGGCTGGACGAGCTGACTGAGCTCACCACGTTGGATCTTAGTTTCAACAAAATCCGGCACATCAATCATATCAGCCACCTCACGAAGCTAACTAGCTTATATTTCGTGTCTAACAAAATCACTCGAATCGAGGGACTGGACACGCTAGTCAACTTGACCCAGATCGAACTTGGGTCGAATCGGATAAGAGAGATCCAGAACCTCGACTCACTGAAGAACTTGACGCAGCTTTGGCTGGGCAAGAATAAGATCACTGCACTTAAAGGGCTTGGGGGATTGCCTAATCTTAAACTTCTAAGCATTCAGTCGAACCGAATCACCGATCTTTCCCCGCTACGGGAAGTACCACAACTAGAAGAGCTTTACATATCTCACAATGCGCTTACCACCTTGGAGGGGTTGGAAGGCAATCCCAACTTGACTATAATCGACATTTCGAATAACACGGTTAAGAGTCTCAAGGGTCTTGGTGGAATGAAGAGACTCGAGGAGGTGTGGGCGAGCTCTAATGAGTTGTCGGATTTCGCCGACGTCGAGAGAGAATTGGCCGACAAGGAAAATCTCACGACAGTCTATTTTGAAGCGAATCCCCTACAGCTGAGGCAACCGGCCCTATATCGAAACAAAGTCCGACTGGCTTTACCTCAGATAACGCAAATCGATGCCAGTGCGTCCCCTCCCCCCGCTTCCCTAATAACCGCTCTAACAAAGAAATAGCTAACACCCACGAGCTAGCTTACGTCAGAGTCACTTGAGACTGCCCAGCCCAGTTACGGGTCGGGAATTGTGCCGGTTTTTCTGCATAGCGATGGAGTTCGGGATCAATATCTGTTTTAGGAGGTTATATCTAGATTTATTTCCCGGCGTAACGTTTAGCACAGGGTTCGGAACGCGAGACGTTTCTAGAATAAATACAGCTTTGAGCTCCCCCCAGATTCTTTGCAACCTGTGTTAATACCAAAATAACGATATCGAAGGGTATTCCCCGTCTATGCTACTTCGCTCTACATTCCTTTATCCCAATCAGTTCGCAGCTGGTCCTAGGCCAAGGTGCTCGGCGAAGTTAACGGCCCCGCACATGAATCGTCAATTGAGGCAGATGGCTTCCGACCATGCGGTTTATCGAAGTATCAGGACAGGCCGGGCAAGAAAATCCTTGTTATACCTTAACCAAAAATCCAGAACTTGTCGGTTTCGAAATACTGTTCATACAACCCAATCGTTAGCATGCCGCCTCTATCTCGACCAGCGGGTATATCTTATAAGTGGTAAAAACGAGACAACAAAAACAGTTACGATGGACCCAAGCCGCACATGAAGTAACACGAGGCAATATTAAACATCGAGAGACAAGATACAAAGAACTCACGTTCGATGGCTGGTTGAATCGAATGCCGGCATCCTTGGCAGTGATCTTATCTATCTCGGCCTGCTCGAGGTCGAAATCTGTACAGTCGAGGTTCTGGGCCATGACAGCTATCCTTGATGTCTTGGGAATAACAGCCAAACCGCGTTGTGTAGCCCAGCGCAGGAGAACCTGGGAGGGCTCCTTGCCGTGTTTCTTGGCGATCCCCACAATCAGCTCGTCCTCCATCAGAGGGACGAGGGCCTCAGCGTGTTTGAAGCCAAATGTCAGGAAGCTGGCGGGACCGAAGGAGGAGTAAGCGGTGACGGCAATGTTCTCGGCCTTGCACAGGTTCAGCAGCTCCCGCTGCACGAGGTACGGGTGGTGCTCGATCTGGAGCGCGGCGGGCGGGATGCGAGCGTATCGCAGCATGTCGTAGATCAGCTGCGCCTGGAAGTTGGAAATCCCAATGGACCGCGCGAGCCCCGCGTCAACGACCGACTCCATCGCCGCCCATGTCACATGCATGGGCGTCTTGCTGCGGACGGTCTCCGACTTGCCGTCGTAGTGCCAGCCCGGAGGATACCGGACCGACGGCTCAACGTACTTCAGCGCTCCCGGGAAGTGAATGAGGTACAAGTCGAAGTACTCGAGGCCCCAATCCTCCAGCGACCGCCGGATGGCCGGTTCTACCTTGTCGCCGTCCTCGAAGACGGGCCATAGCTTGGATGTGATGAAGAGCTCCTCACGTGTCACGAGGCCGTCCTTGATAGCGCGGGCAATGCCTTCGCCGCATTCCTTCTCGTTGCCGTAGTCTGGTGCATTGAAACTCGGTCAGCTTGCTTTTCTATGCATTGCATCGCACGGTGCGGTATCCTGAGGAATCTGATATCGGCTCCGGTGGCTAGTTCAGGGTATATCTGCTCTCCCACGGTGCCCATTCCTCCGATCAGCGAGCAGGGGTCTTGCCCGTTGCCCACGTGGCGGGGTTAACTCCTACAGGAACCAAGATGAGGGGCTCTTTTTTGCAACCGCGCGGATTGCCTTTTTGGTCATGAACACAAGGGGCCGGGGTTTTTTCTGATAACAACCGCTATCTCTCACTTACCGCAGGCACCATCGAATAGTCTGTAACCAACCTTGATGGCGTTGTAAACAGTGTCGGCGGCCACTGCATTATCCACCTTCCACAGACCGAAGCCCACCTGGGGCATCTCATAGCCACTGCTTAGCTTTATGGTAGGACCCATGGTTATTATTCTGCCACTGAGCTTGCTGGCAGGCCTAAGCTGCAATTTATGCGTATGTGTATGCGAGACGGCTCCTAGAATCCCAAGGCGAATAGAGGTCGGGACTCGATAGGTCCACGGAAGTCGAACGGGACAGAATCGAAGCATACAACGATGGAGTGAAATAGGTAGAGGAGTTTAAGAGCAGAGAATAGGAGATTTTGAGAAGAGATAGATATTACGAGGTTCTTCTCGTCTTATTTATTCTCACCGTTTCGTTGACGAGAGGGCTAGTTGGTGGGGTGCGCCTCTCTATATCGCGCTTATCCGGTGGTTTCAAAAGCTGTCACAGGATGCGAGATCCGTATAGGTATATACAGCCTCTTCCACGCTATCTACTACTAGGTTAGCTATGTAATATAATCCCACGCGCCATGCGAAGAACCCAACGGCTTCAATGCCAACCGTGGTCATGAACACGCGATCCCACCTGTCGTCTGATTGGCATGGCTATTCTACTAGCATGCGCCCGGTCGGATCCATAGTAGGCCACCGTGAGGGGGCCGCCCTTTCTAGAATTGGGGCAACCTCGAGGACTTCCTATCTCGGTCCAGAGATGAGCCCTCATTGGCGCGTTTAAAGTCCTTCTCCAAGAGGAGGCTTCGAGGCGGTTTGAGGGGTAAGCAGGAGAGCATCCACGATACCTTGGTGGGCGCCCCATCCGCTATCTCGTCTATACGCGACGTCATTGGTTTGGAGAATGCTTTCGCCGACGGCCGAACGACTCGAGGCCTGACCAGGTTAGCTAATTGGAGACCCCCCCTTTCGGTGGCAGAGTAAGGTTACTATTTAGCCTGAATCGATAACCTGACTGAGCCCACTTGCGGCTAATAGGGCCGTCCAAGTTTGATGTCTATTCCATACATCTCTCCATCTGTGAAAGCGCCTGTTTCGGCCACATGACTTACAGTAGTCTCGTCTTCTTCTCTAGGCGATACGTGGTATCATTGGTAAATTTTCAAAAGCGGTTTGGGTAACAGATCATTCGAACATAATTTGTCTCATTTTCTTGGGTCTTGGTGTGCCCCTAATTACAGTGAGGCGGACACTTACATACATATGTATGTGATATACATATGTATGTGATACATATACGCATGCATACTTGGAGTAACCGCTCGTACTATCATGTGGACGCTCCCCCGCTAACGACAATAATATGAATACCATTCTAAACCACGGTCCTGAGTAGAAGCTCGCAAAATAAAAAAGGATCATGGCATCTAGCAGACCAACCCTAGGTTATGTTATAAGTAAATGTTGATAATACGTAGAAGACGCAGCGCCAATCCAATAGAGTCCGGTTTCCCTCAGCTTTTTAGCTATTTCTTCTTGTCTTCATTCTTCTTGTCTCCTTCCTTCGAATCTGGGCGAGACGAAAGTGTTTTCTTGCTCCAGTAAATGGCATACTTGTCGTCGTTCGCCCATTCGTCTACAAAGTAATCCTTGTAGAACTTCTTCAGGATATAGTCGGGTTCGACCTCGCCCATCGGCACCCGTTTCCTGTACACGTGGGTGTGGGGAAACGTTGCATCACCAGGGACAAAGTCCTTAGACTCGGGATCTAACGGCTTTTTCGGGGGAGGCCCGGTGGGAACAAACTCCTTCGATTCTGGATTAAGTTTCGTTTTCGGGGCCACGGTCTCGGCAGGTCCCGTAGGGTTGTTAGGGTCGATAGGGTCCTTGGGATCATTGGGATCCTGGGGTTCTGGATTTGAAAGCACTTGCGCGTCAGCTCGTGCCTTGAGTTCGGCGATCCGTGCCGTTATTATCTTTTCAAGTTGCACGAGTGGCGGCCGGTTCCAATTGTAGTTCGACATGCACCCGGCGACAAGCTCCCGTAACTCGAGATCGACGTTTTTCCAATCATGTTCAATCTTGTAATCCTCGTCTTCTAGCATGCGCCAGCCGTAGGTTTCAAACTCATTCCCATCTACTGTGCGGTCTTTCTGTGATAAAATATTAGGGGCTGATTATACCTCACGGCCTTGGAAAAGAATAGTCAAAACTCCATTCTGTTCTGGGGAACCTCGGGTTTAGGAGCCCGCGTGAACGTATGACAGATGTATTCGGGCAACAACGTTCTCCCGTCAACAAAATGATGTTCGGGAATTCTTACCGTGCTGCGATCCGATGCTGCTAAAAAATTTTGAGTGATGAGATCATGCATTGCCTAGACATTGTGAAGTATGTGAGATAATCTATTGTACCCTAAAAACAGTGGAGGTTCTAGTACGAAGTTATACTTACATGCCCGATCTGATAAACGTTGGTCCATGAGCCCAGCTGACTATCAAGGAATGCCCTTGGGGCCATTTGCTCCTTCGTGGACTGTCAGCAGTTGTATTCAATAATCTGCTGAGAGAGTCGCTTACCGGGGCCTTGTATGCATTCTTCCCCCACAATGAACGTGATTTCCTATAAACACATGAGTTACTGCCATCTTTAGCGGACGAGTATGGGATCGCACTGTTTACGACTCCATTTGTCGTCCCATTCAACCATACAACCGTAGTCGGCAATCTATAGAAATATGAGTACTTCATCGAAGCTTCGAGTCTTGACTGATAGAGTTCCGCCATGAGTCGCGTACCTTGAGTATGGGCGCCCAGGGGTGTTCATCGTCTGGTGGGTAATCTTTCGGATCCGCGATGAAAACTAGCGGGACGTTCAATGAGCTTGTCTTCTCGGTATGTAAGTCTAGGTTGCGTGGTGAGATGGACTTACTGTTCTGAACATCTATGTCACTATGAACTATTTTATTTGGATTTACCCCGTCCGGGACGGTCTCTCTGATAGTGTAACCCTTGTTTGACATCGGGTCATCTGATGGGAAGGACATTCCGATGCAAGCTCGAGTTACTAGTCACTGTCTCTTAGCTCGTCATTGATAGTAGGTAAGGGGGGAACCATACAGCATAGAAACATTTGCCAGAGAGTCCTATTAGGGATATATTCCATGAACCTATAGTGTCGCATGAGCCTGGTATTGAAGTGATACACCACGAATTTCATCCGGTATATCAGAAGATTTAAACTGCCCCGGCCCATTCTCTCCATTATAATACTCGGTAGCTTCCCACCGTTATATTCGTCGTTGGCCTCTATTGCAGACATGACGTTCTCGTCCAAGTCGGCGAGTTGAATCAGATGCTCACTACCTGTGAACCGCTTCATAGTTTATCATCATTAACTTGCCTTGGTCAAATAATTAAAACAAGTAGCGGGAAGAACGATTTACCTTGGTCCACCAGATCTCATTCTTCAATGACTGAACGCTGGACCTATTAACCTTGTTGACAACAGTTTTGATCGCGACACTGCGGTCAGCGCTCCCGTCCTCCTTCAGTATGTCCCATTCCTGCACGACACCGAAACCGCCGAAGCCTAGCACTCTGTTATATTTCATGTATTTTTGGTCCTCAAAGGCCTTAAGGGTGGTGCGAAGCCTTTTCCATGCTCTCTGCGGTGCTTTGAACCTCTCCTTGCGGACCTGCTTGAGCGTCGGGTTTTGACTCATGGTGGATAATATGTGATGGCTGTAGCCAGGGGGTAGGTTTAACGTCGAACCAAGATTGAAAAAATCATGCGATCTGGGTGCCACGGAGCAGAGGGGCTGAAGAGGAAGTTAGATCAACCATTAAGCTGAACTTCATGCGAAAAACAAAAGGCGGCTTCACAAAGGTATCCAGGGAGTCGACTTGACAAAAAGTCGAGCATAGTCAAGGCCTCTTTGTTTATAAAAGCACCATAGTCCCGGGTCCCTCAAAGACTCCTTTGAACTTTTATGGGAAATTATAGCAGCTATGTCGTTTTCGGATCGTATTTAACATTATATCAAGTATAAAGGAGACGCATTTGTATATTGTCATACTTGTCTTTGTGTATGAACTTCGATAGCGGATAGAATAATTACGATCTATAATGCGTACTACCCAATGCCTATTTTCAAAGGTATTATAATCCATCACTCACATATTTGACTAGATTTATCTATACAATATACTTTGCGACGGCGATTTTTTCGTATGCTGTCTAGAACTGCAAGTTAATAATCTAAGTCGTTTTTAGCAAGATTGACCTCATATAAGCTAGTAAACAAGATATATGATTGTTATAGCAACATATAATAACGCAAGTTGAAAGCTCCTAATATCTCTATTCAAGGTTCTCTTAAAAAGGTATCTGATCGCGTGTATTCCATACAAGCACAGGCTAGAATCTACCGACCTCCACTATGAAGGGGCATTAGGACATACCTAAGCACCCACACACACAAACTCATATGTGCGAGGAATCTAGGAAACAGGCAAGGGGGCATCATAAGTGTATTATGACAAAATGTCTTTTTACTTCACTCCCTTTCCGCCGGGATTATCGACTCTTAGATCCCCCTCGTATTTAAACTGTTTCAACCTTGGTCGGAAGTTGAATTCCTTTGTCGCGAGAAAATTCAGATTGATACCCACCTCCTCGAGCATATCTTCAAACTTTACCTCATCTTCTGCTCGCGTCGCTTCGGCTTCAAATGCAGGGAGAGCGTCGAAAATATCATGCGCCAATTAGAGTGTAAGTCATATCAAAGTCGACAATCCAACCGGTCCTGAAAACTTCTGCCCGCACATCTCTGTTGTAGATTCCCAGCTGGTTCAGTCGCCAGACATTCCTAAAGCATTTTCGTATCTGTTGTGGTGTTTGCTTGTCGACGTCCGGACCTGCGATTTCAAAATCCTTTACAATAACACGAGGTTGCCTGGCTCCTCCTGTGATTGGGAGCAGCTCCTCATTGAGATTTTCGGTTCCCAAGTCGATTCCTTCATCCTCTAACCATTTTTGAGCGTCTGGGCCGAGAAAAATATATTCGTGACACTTGGTCGCAATTTTCCCCTTGATTTCCCCCTGATCCATGGCCTCCTTTATTCGACCGTAGGCACGACACTCGACGTAAAATGGATCCGTATAGAATACTGCCTTCTCGAGAGGGTATTCTTCACCCAGTATATTACTACAATCCCACTACACGGTCAGGGGATCGAAGACGCAGAATTTGAACTATTATTTAGTATTAATTCAGTAGTAGTATAATGGTTTGTATTAATTGACGGCCTTTTACAACTTTTAACACATACGGCTTAGAGTTGATCTTGACTTTGAAGACGAGACTTTTTATCTCCGAATCGCTTCCAGCAGTCGCATCTAACCTTCCCCCCCGCTCTATCACTGCCCCTAGTTCTTAAATGGGCGCATCATGGGAGGCGGGCACAGTGGTAAACGTGGAATAGGGCTTTCGACTTTGGTTCTCTGCTTCGGCGGTCTTCTTTGGGTCATGGAATTTGTGGCCTTCCACGCTTAGCCATATCATGCAGCCTCAAGAGTAGAAGAGAGTGCTGGGTTAATGAGGCCACATTAAGCGTAATGTATTGAATAATTGTATGAGGAACAAGTTGTAAGTAGGGTGGAATGAGAGAGTACCTCCATGATATATAGCCGATGTGTGTGTGACGACTAAAACGCGCTAAGGTTAATAAGTAAGGGATGGTCCGTAGGTACTCCTGGTCGGCCTTCGTGCAGAGTGTTCAACATCACGTCTTATCACGATTTGGTACAAATAATTCGCGATCACCCTAAGAGAACCTTACCAAAGACGAGAGAGACGTGATAGTCTTAGTCGAAGAAAAAGCAGCCGTTGTAGAGCGCGCGCCTGCAGATGAGTCGCACGAAATCAAGTAATATAGGCTAGCTAAATAGCTGCGTATAAACTAGGCGTAATATCCATCAACTACTCTCCTAGGACTTTTACAATTTTCTTATCACATACTGATACTAGAGGCCCCTTCTGCCCAGGGGAAGCAAGCCTTCGTTTTTAAGGGTTATTGGCGGCGGTCCAAACAGGCCTACTTATCGCTGCGCGCCCTTTGTAGTCCTGTGTGGCCCGTGCTTGTATGGCCTATGCCTGTGTCTCTTTGTATGTGTCGCTAACAAGGATCGATGCATCCTTCGGGATAGCACCGGCTTCCACAGCAGCCTTATAGCTCCATCGCCAATCGTTGAACTGATTAATCCAGTTGCACTTCTAATTCCAAAAGATCCAGCCGCCGCTCCTCTCGTAGATCGAAACCTGCGCAGCGAAGTAGTCGGTATATCAGGCAATATTCCCCGGGTGCCCTGGATGCCGAACTCGTCGGTGTTCTGCAGGTCGCTGGCCACTGAAAGAGATAACTCTCCAACAACCACGTCGGCTTCGGGACGATAGAGGCTGCAGGCGGCATTGATGTAGCTTGTCTTGTTTTTACCGGACCGGGTGTCAAATTTCCAGTACACGTGCATCGAAGTACAAGTAGGTCCTATCGCTCAGGTATGTCTCGGGATGGCCAGATCCCCAGTTACTCACTCCCCTTTATATCACATCAGCAAGCTGGAGTAACTATCGAGGTCTCTCTGATTTACCATGTACTGGATATGCAACAAATCTTCTATCGCAAGGCCCAATTTGCTTTCACGATCGCGGATCCGGTCCCATGCGGTAGGATAGAAGTTCTTCACCACTGTAAGAATTGGAATTAGTTATCGCTATTTTGAGAGTGTATGTAGGTGTTTCGAAAAGTGACGAGCTTCGAACAGGTGACTCTAGCCTGAGCAGAAAGCCTCGTACTCATGAAGGGCCGGGATAAATATAAGATGGCTTTGAGAATCACTTACTATCGTAGGCATCTGTAGCATTCACTCGTCGCTTAATGGGCTCATTGATAATCTCTACCATCCCAACAGTGCTGTACGCATCATTGGTGTGGATGCGTTCCGTTATCCACTCTAAGAATTTGTTGGCACGTTTATAGTTAACATCTGTGAAGAAGCCGGGATTTGCGGTCGTCTGTAGTCAAGTGTCCGTTAGTGCTGCAGCCGCAAACCTGTCATCAGGGGTAAAATAGTACTTACATGTCCCGTGAACTCTTCATTCGGGGACTGAGAACTGGGGCCGCCATGTAAGTCTATAACGATATATAAGCCAGCATCACGAGCCCAGCAGACGACACGATCAAGATATTTCAGGCCTCCCCTCGGGTAGTACTCGTCACTCTGAACAAGGCCCTCCTTAATCCAAAAGCCAACGGGTATTCGTATAGTATTTAATCCATAGCTGGCGATCTGGGTTATGTCGGTTTTGGTGATCCATGACTCCCAGTGCTTTTTGAAGGCAGCATCCGCAGCTTCTTAACCGAGTAATTCCACGCAGGACCATTCATCGTAACACCCTTCACATCCCATGGCAGCCCACTCATCTTTGGCAAACCATTCTTCGACGATGAATAGGGAGCCGAGATTGACTCCTCGAATCTTGTCATCGCCAAGTAGCCATCTTCGACTCACGGATGGCTTCTTCTTTTCAGCCGGCACTGAGGATTGGTCAACTGTTAGAGTCCGAAGCCTCGGTTTCCTGAGAGTGAAGAGTCCTTACAGGTAGTTATGGCCGTGGATACAGTGGCCAATGTGAGCCATGAAGCTGCTAACGAGTACAACATGCTGCCGCTATAACAAGCTCACTAGTCATACTAAAACAGGCCGGGCGACTATCTCTGTAGTGACCTGTCGACTGAAGGTATTCGTAACAATACTCATCCAGTCTGCTAAGGAACTGCGTAATTGTATGGGGAATGACTTGATCGCAACGGAATGAGTATATTTAAAGGCAGAATTTTTAATAAAAAGAACGCGATGATGACTCCCTTGACTCCTGTTCCGTACACTTGCAATGACCCCTATTTATCCCCTCTCGACCCTCTATCTACCCTCCTTGTTACATGTATATACTAAGTGTATATTGCTATACCCCCTAGTATGGGGTCACCCGCACTACTTCAATACTGATATAACCAAGAGTCCTCACTGAAAGTTAAACAGTTTGCCGGAGGGCGACGACCTCGGACTCGAATTAGATGTTGTTGATTGCCATGCTTTATAGGATGACTGACGTCCACAACACCTGAGTTCTGTCATCCATTCACAACGTGGGACGTTGGACAAAGATGCATCATCCTGGTTCTACATCGCGTGACACTCCTAGGCAATCTGAACGATCTATAGATTGCGAGTTTAGTTTTCGCTGGTCGTTGGCCTTTCCGGTGTCGCAATCGCTTCTTCTTTCCAAAGCCGGCAGCTACAGTGTACTACGTACAGCGGGTCGTATTAATGCGTCGGACACTTGGAGACGTGAAATCTTAGGTGGAAGCAATGGTGCACTTGCAAGGCACCGCATAACGAACATCAGTACGAGCCACGCGTGTTGCTAATCATTTGGGAGTGGATCTAGAAAGCCGTTTCGTGGTTTCGCTCTCCTGGCGGCTCGGCAAGGCCCACGACAAGGCATATCGCGGCTGAGCGTGGGAATCTAAATGGGTCCATCCACCACCCCAACTTACGTGTAGGTTCACGATGTTGTCATAATGGTCCGCGATATATCCGGTTTCGGTTTGGTCGATGTCTCTGGGCTCAGTGGCTCAACAGATGTGTGTAAGTATACAATACGAGGCACTTCATTACTATACTCGGAGGCTTGCTTCTGTTCTCTAGCCTCAGGCTCGCATATTGAAATTGATTTTCTCAATCGTGCGGCTCTGCCTCTTGAGCGAAAACCCTTCGATTACCTACCTTGGTACCCAAGGTAGCTCGTACAGTGCCTAGCCCCTGAGGCTAACAGTGCACCAGCCACCTGACTGGACTTATGCCTAGTCCTGGCCTAGCTCCCCTAAAGTGGCTGAACTATGTGGCTGGGTACTGGTTTCCACAACGATAGGTAACAAACAATTCCACAGCGGCACAGCCAATGATGGTACCACTACCAGCACTGCAGTTACGTCATCGCAGTGGCTTTGCTGTGATCAGAGCGTGTTGATGTCCAAGCTTCCCGAAGTTGTCTTGGGCTGACGACGTGTTTCATATTTTATTGCCAACATAACCTACAAATTTAACTTCTTCTTCTTTCTACTCTACTTTCATAGACAAAAAGGAATATTGCTATATCATCGATACCCTCACTACCTCATCCCTACCATGGCTCCCTCGCAACCTGATAATGCGCCGACTGCCCCAGTCAACAATGAACAACGCCAATCGCAACAAGAGGACATGCAAGAGATTGCACTACAACCTATGACCTCGCTACCAATGAGTAAGTGTCTAACTTTCTTATATCATTCTTGGTTTTTTTTTCTCTTCTGCTACCTCTTAATTCCAAGAACGAGGCAGTAGTATGTGAGCTGACCTATCTTAAGATCCCGAGCGCCCTCACGACGAGTCTCAAATGAATTTGCGAGGTGGTGATAGGAGTAGCCTGTGCCCAGGCCGGTTTTGCTTCTGCATCCCATGCCCACTGCCCTGCGACTTCTGTATCATTTAAGGGGCTTCGGAGGAAGAACGGCAGACAAAGACTGATTTGGGTTGAATGCGGTAATTTTCATTTGCGCCTATTCCAGCAGCGTGTATGTTACGAATAATGAACTATTGGACATAATAAGAAAGCCTACTTTTTCTCACTGTTTAGTCGTCGCGCCTGCAGGCATGAGCTCCTGCACATACATTAGGAAGTGTTTAACCCATCAAAGCTTCACGTAAATCAGGTCTTGCAGCTGGGTCGGAAATGTTCCGTCCATGGCTTGCCTCAAGCTTTGAAGCCCCATAGGCAACCAGATACATTTAATTTCGAATCATGTTTATAGTGTGCTGATGTCTAATTCTCAGGAACCGGCGATTCAAATTCAACATTACCTTGTCTTCCTCAATAGAGCGTCCTAAGTTGTCCGAGATCGGCCATGTTTTGAATCCCTTTGAAAGCAGCATATGCTCTCTCTGCCCTTGCGTCTCCTAACTGTTTCGAGACTTGGTCGATAAATTTCTTTTTCAGGTCAGCGTCCGTCAAGGGGTTTTCTAAGCTACCAATCGCATGCTCGATGTGCTTCTTGAGCGTGCTGCCGTCGTCGAACTCGATCGTCACGGTAGCCTGGTCTTTGCTGAACCGCTCGTCGTCCGTGGTGACGTTGACCTTCTTTCTAAACTCGACGACAGTTGCATTTTTCACTGCGTCGTCGGTGAAATAAGTCGGCGTGGCCTCACCGTATAACAGTCCCACGGCTGCCGCGTGGTAGACACTGAACTTTCCCTCAAGCCCCGTGGTCGGCTCTGTCTTGCCAGTGAGAACAAGCACCTCCGAGTTCACCTGGAGGTTAATGCTCTTCACGGATGAGATATCCTTCCCTTGCTGAACCGTCTCGTTATGCAGCTGAATGGCCGCGTCGATGGTAGGGTGAAGCACTATGCCGCAAGGGAATGGCTTGAAGGTATTCTTCTCGATCTCCCATATCTCTCCCAACTGGTCAAAGTAAGCTGTAGCGTTTTCACGCGTGCTCACGACATGGAGCCAGCCGTATTTAGCTTCCAGGCCCTGCAACGAGCTCGTGTAATTGTTCTTGGCCAACTGTTTCCACGCTGGAGTTAGTAATTACTGGAAAGAGTAAGATTTCAGCTCATATTTCGGGAGCATGCAGGAGCAATGAGGCCCGAAACCTGTCAAAAGGGGGAAATAATGACTACAGGGGACTAACTAGCGCCCCGAGCATGCCGCCTTGGGCAGCACGTCCAACGTGGAAGGACTTGGTCATGGAGCCAAAGTACTCTTGCATGCCCACCACCTGCGTCGCCGCTACTCCGATCGCGTTCTGCATCTGGGTGGTATCTAGCCCAATCAACTTGCCGACAGCCACCGCCGCGCCTATCGAGCCTGTCGTGCTGGTGATGTGCCACCCGACATCGTAGTGCTCCGGCGTCACGCTCAACCCCAGCTTACATTCCGCTTCCACGCCCGCGACGAAGGCGGTCAAGAACTCCTCTCCTGTCACGGGACCCTGCCACTCCGCCACGGCTAGCAGCGCGCTGGCTACCGGACCCGCGGGGTGGATGATGGTCTCCAGGTGTGTGTCGTCGTAGTCGTCGATATGCGAAGCAATGCCGTTCAGAAGGGCTGCCAGTTGCGCATCTGCGTATGCGTCGCTTATGGACCCGTTGGAGCCGAGGATGCTCGACGTCGGCGGACCGCCGAAGAAAAGCTGCGTCGTGGCCTGCGCTATACGCGGAGCGTCCTGGGCATAGCCGCCAATCGCACAACCAGCCCAGTTATAGACACTCTTCACCGCTGCTTCGATCACTGGCGCCGTGAGATCCGTGTAAGTGAGATTGAGGGCCCATGAGGCCAGTTGGAGAGTCGCCATTGCAGTTTCACGACTAGAAAGCTTAAGCCTGCAGATGAAGCAACTCAAATAAGTCACAGGGTGTCAAGCTGCCGATTCATCACTTCAGTGAGTAGATATCCCATCACTTGCTGCTCTTCTTGTGCGGAGATGATTATGCCTACGGGGGATGAGGTACCATCTCGGCTGGGTATAACCCGTGATGGGGTCAGCACACGGGGTCGGCCTGTTTCCGTATCATATCCGTGTTCCCGGGACTTGTTTCCTCCACAGCCATCTATTTTAGAGAAAGTCGAATAAATCTGGTCACTGTCACCCCACGCGCTTTTAATGTGAGCTTCTAGTTTCGGATGTTGAACGTAGTTCCCAAGAACAATAGGACGCTAGCTGGTCTGACTTTGCCCCATAACCAGTCCAGGAACTCGAAGACAAAGCAATCTTGGTCTTGGTTATGGTGACAGAGAATGTGGAGGATACATTGTTGTTATGTTCTATAGAAAGCTGCCCAGGTGCCTTCGGAGATATAACTGTCCTTTCCCCTCGAATCGGCTGTTAAAATAAATATTTACTTCGTAGTGACCTGTTGTATTAAGTATAGTACATACCATGTAGGCCGACCTGCATACATGTAAGAAGCAGGTGTGATGTGATGTGGGACTTTATAGCACTAAATCCGTCAACCACGCCCTTTCGCGGGACACAGGGCGGGATTGGGGCGTGCACCAACTTGTTACTGCGGAGAAGGGGGCGAATGCTCCTAGGTACCTACTTCCCCAAAGCAACTTTTGTTTGTGACGCAATGATGTCAATCACATATAAAATGGCCGCCATCGCGGGGTTTGGAAGGGATGGCAGAATTGCTGGCTGCGCACTGCATCATCCCGACAAATCGTTTGATATTCGATCACGACGGGTCTTAAAGACGAGCAATCTAAGGCAACTATAAGATTCGAAATCACGCACCTTTACTACCTACAAACACACTCACAGACCAGAACCACCGAGAAATCAGGAGGGATACTCAGGAGCAAGAAAGTTCAACATGAAGCCCTCACATCCCGACTTGACGAGCTTCAAAGCTCTAAGGTACGTTCCACCTATCTGTTAGTTTTCACATCCTGTAACCCCCGAAGCACACGACATAACCCGACATATGTTCTCCAACTAATCAAGATACCTCATTCCAGCTTCGATTGCTACGGTACGCTGATCGACTGGGAGACGGGGATCCTGAACGCCCTGCAACCGGTCGTCTCGCAGCTGCCGGCGTCGCACCCGCTGAAGACAGACCCGCCGACGGCAGCGCTGAAGCGACTGAGCGAGATCACGGCTGGCCACGAGGCGCGGACGCCCGCGCTGCCGTACAACGAGCTGCTGGTGATGTCTCTGTCGGAGCTGGCGCGCGAGGTGGGTGTGGCTCTGCCCGACAGCATCAGCGAGCCGTTCGGGAACGCCGTGGGCACCTGGGTGGCATTCCCTGACACGGTGGCGGGCCTGCAGAAGCTCGCGCGGCACTACAAGTTGATCATCCTGTCCAACGTTGACAACGCCAACATAGCCGCCACGGTCGGGAAGCAGCTCAGCCCTGCCCGCTTCGACGCCGTCTACACTGCCCAGGACATTGGGAGTTACAAGCCGTCCCACGTCAACTTCCAGTACCTCTTCGGCCACGCCAAGAAGGATCTCGGCATCGATTGGCAGAAGGGCGACATCTTGCACGTCGCGCATAGTCTGAGAGTCGACCATGTCCCTGCCAAAGAGCTTGGTCTTAGGAGTGTTTGGATCTCGCGCGGGGAGGAGAAGGGGGGTCCTAAGGACTCCCAGAGACTTTGGGAGAAGTATAAGGACGTCACGGCGTATGAGTGGAGTTTTAATAGCATTGGCGGCTTTGCGGATGAAGTAGAGAGGCAGTTTGCCGCTAAGAAATCGTAGAGTTTGTTCTACGATAATGACTTCGGATAGCTAGATAAGCTTCTCGTGCCGAGGTTGCGAGTGGCACTTCCAAAAAGATGGATAAGTTAATATTCAAATGAACCTCGTCAGTTACTCAGATACTTCGTGACTAGTCGTAGAATCCATATCTCGCATCCTCGTGTCCACACTCTCATCCCTCGTGTTCTTCCTGCGTTGCTGGGGTTTCCTCTTCTCCTTCGCCGCGTCGTCGCCGCGCCAGCCCGGGCGCACCTTGATCGGCTTCAGGAACCCATCGACATGTATGGCACCGTGTATCTCATCCTCGCTATCGACCTCGACCGGCACCTCGTCGCCATGATAATTATGTATGAGCTTCAGGTGGCGCACCAGGTTCGCGCGGCGAGCGAACGGATCCACGGCCCGCGGACAGTTGCTGACCATGCAGTAGAATTTGCCGTCGCTGGCGGATCCGGACCGGAACTGTAACTTTGACTGCGATTTTGCTGAGCGACCGCGGCCTCGTCCCTTGCTTTCGAGCGGTGTCATGCTGGAAGCGCGCAGATGCTGCGAGGGCCCTTCGTCATTGCTGTCCTCTGAGTCTTCTAGGAGAGAAGGGATCCCCATGCCTGGCTCGTATCGCACGCGCTTGTCTGATTTTGTCTGGTCCGGTGGACCTTCTTGTAGCGTATGAAGAATAAAATCCTGGCCAAAGAGGTCGGCACATCGCCGGGCAGCCCGATCAAGCGCCGATGCAGGGAATCCGGCGAGCGCGGCCGCCCCAAGGACCATCTCTCCAGTCCCGCAAGCGGACCCGTGACATTCTTGGTCGTCGGAGTGGTTTTTCACTCGTTTCGTCAGCCGACGTGATATCGGATAGAGCTTTCGAGACTCTCCGTTGTCGTCGGGTTTGCGTGCGAGCTCTCCGTGCTCTGGACCTAGCTCTGGGATTGTTGTCCGTGTATTCGGCGGCTGAATTCGGCACCGTGGTCGAATCTGAGGCGGGCTCGGGATCGTCATCCTCGAAGTAGGGAATGGGCTTTTTCTGCAGTCGCGCGATCCGGACCACGTATTCCCTATCCGTCTCGCCCTCGAGCCGGGGGTACTCCCTTCTCGGCCGACCTCGTTTCTTCACCTCTCCAGAAGTTTCTGGGGCTACTGGGTCTTTTGCTATGGAATGCGCGCGGAAGTTCAGCGGCCGTTTGTGCTTGGCGTCTGGTGACTGGGTGTGAGTCCCTGAAGGACCGCGGCTACGTGAGCGTGAACGGGATTGGGAACGAGACGACGCCTCGGACGCTTCAGACTCAGAAGGGCAGTGCGTTCTTGACTCTTGGGCGTTGTGGAGAACCTTTAGTGTTGTATCTAGCTTTCCTAGGATCCTCTGTGCCGAGGGGCGCAGAAGTGTGTACGATAGCTCATCATCCGTTGCAACAACGGTTTTTAGTCGGATTCTCTCAGGCGGGGTAGAAGTAGGCCGCTTTCTGACGTGTAGATCGTCGACATCCATTCTCTCGCCCTCACTCGTGCTTTCGTATTTCACCAATCGAGATTTCGAACCCGACTTGGCTCTAGATTTTGACCTGACACGGCTGGGTGCTGAGGTGATCTCTATACTAGAGCTCTCTTCATCGGTACTTTCGGGGCGCGGTTCAACCGTATTCTCGTCTCTCTGTATTAATTGCCTCGCTTGGATTTTTTCTTTGGCCAATCTTAACATGGTGGCCGAGATTGTCTCCTCTAGTTCAATCTTAGGCGTATAGCGCGTTTTCATTCTGAAAGTGAGGTGCTCATCGTCGGCATCTGTCCGCTTCATGAACTCCGGGCGCGGCACCACATTTACTGGCAAAGGCCAGGCCGTCCATAGGTTTGGAGGTACCCATTTGTCCTCTTGGACCAGTTGGCCCGTCACGATATTGACGTCCTGCTCGTTAGTCCTGGTCAGCATCTACCACATAAACCGCATGTGGCAGTGAAGAATGTGTTTACCTGATTGGGCGCAGGCTTCGCCGAGTCCCGTATATTATTTCTAACATGTCTATGCTTAAGCGCAAATGCATTGTAGAGATGAATAGATAGGTCCTGGTTATGAAGCTCATTGAGCGCGGTGAGTGTATCGATTTCGGCGCCGTTCAGCTGCTGCCAGGTGGATGGAGGCCCAGTCCAGCGATTAGGCCGGTCGTCTTCGGCATCCGAATCGTCAGAATCAGGAAGATATTCGTCTGATTCATTCCCTGCATATGCCATTATACGGTTATGGTGCGGTCGATGGCATAGCTGTGTTGAAAAAACTACGAGCCAAAGGCATGGCAGAAATAGAAAACGTTTACCCAATTGTGGGTTCGACGCGTTTCTTAAGCATTTCCACAACAAACTAGTTTCACCTCGCACAGTCTTGGGACATGAAATATGTCAGATCAGACGCAGCATCATGCCAAAAATTTATGGTATTAATAAACAGTCGTATCTAACAAGTCCTTACGCCTTAGCCCGTGCCTTTTGCTTCTCTAGCTTTCTCCTCTTTGCGCGGAGTTTCTGATCCTCGGTACTCTTTTTGTTGTTGGTGTATTGCATCTGCTCAAACAGTTTCCGTTTCTTCTTGCTCAGCATTCCCTTTGCTCTTTCAATATCTTCCGCCTCTTCTTTGGCTTTCTGCACAAGCTTCTTCTTCGCTAATAACTTCTGGGATCGAGCATCCACCTTGGTCTGCTTGACAGGCTTGCCACTAAGTTCAGCCTCCAGTTCTTGCTGATTCCGAAGCTCTTCAGACTCAGACTCATCCTCCCCATTATCTTCAGCCGACTCCTCGTTCTCGGAAAAGCCTCCGAAGGAGCCGTCATCAGCATCGTCCTCCTCATCATCCGACGCGTCAACATCCATTCCATTAGCAGCAGATCTAGGCTTCTTAACAGCAAGGCTATCTTCTTCTTCATCCTCTTCCGCTTCCTCTTCATCACTATCCTCTAGAGCTTCTCCTTCAGGCTCCTGGTCTTTGAGAGGTAGTGTCGGATCATATGCACCTTGCGTATTCTGCACAAATGGACTCAGGTGAGGTGGTAGCTGGGCACCCGGCGCATACTCATCTGGTCGCTTTAATTCCTCATCATTAATGCTGTCCCAAACCCACTGTGGTTGTACATAGACACGTCCTGGCATCCTTTGATTGGGCGCGAGTTTCTGGGAGGTCTGATTGTCTTCGCCGCCCCCATCCTCCTCCATAGCGGCCTGGATTACGGGACGGTCGACAATTTGGTGAGTGATGGATGGGTCGAGTTCGTTAGTCGTATATGCGCCCTCGCCTAAAACCGAGTCCCAGCCAATGCGCTTGCATCCAAACGCCCGTAGAATAAACTCTAGTGATTGTCTAGGGGTTTCCCGAGATAAATAAACGGTGCAATTTGCGAATAATGACCCCGGCTCGTTACTAGAGTATGAAGGTTGGGGTAGAACGTCGCCGCCCGGTGCAGCTGGCTCGAATTTGTCTATAGTATCGGTAGGTTCGTCTGTTTCCGGAGTCGCCTCTGTCTGGTCTTCCCCCACTGCAGCGTCCTTCATCTGTCGAATAAGTTTATTCACTTCAGCCTGGGTTTTAGGGTCAGGTTGAGCAACAGAATCACCACTCGTCAACTGAGCTGGCTCGGTCGAAACCGTGGCGGCATGGCTTCCCTCGAGTTTGAAAGCCCCCAATTCGGCAGCTCCGTTATCCTTGCTCTGGTCGAATTTTGGCGGATACTTCAGACCGACTGATGTGTATAGTCTGAAGTTGACAAAGCCGAGCAGAGTCATATAAAACTCAACGAAGGTACCCATGATCCTGAAATCAACATCCCCAACAACCCGCTGGTTGAACTTGTAAGGGACCAGCCATAATACGTCCTCGCCTTGGATATTTGCTTGGTAGTAGATGCCTTTAATCGATAGGAAGGACTTGCGTAAACTCTGGGAAACAATGAGATAGTGTTGGAATTCAAGACACAAGCGCTCGCAGCGGGCGATCATCTTGGCGGGAACAGTCGAAGTGGAAGGGAGATTCGCAAATAGGAAGAGCATGGAGAGGCAATCGTCAAGGTCGCGCAGAGCATCGACGAAAGTCGGATAGCGGTCTCGAATGACATGATCGAGGGTGTACCGCGGTTTGCCCGTCTTCTCTGGCCTGGCAGCATTGCGCTCCAGTCGGCTCGCATCAGAGACATCGCCGCGACCAAGGGCCTTGGAGATCTTCTTCTCGAGGGTCTTTTGTTCGCGGAACTTCTGTAGTAAGGGCTCGTGCAGCAGGAACTGGATATCTTTGGCGTAGTAGAAGGTGGTCGAGGCAGTAGAGCTCTTGGAGGCCTTTTTTCTGTTTCTCGGCTCCCTGGGGAAGATGCCCTTCCAGATGCACAGCTTTCGGAAGTCTGGAAGGCTAATCTGCAGCTTCTTGACAGCTTGTGTGCGGGTAATATAGTTTTTGGCGTTACCCGCCTCGCCCTTCTTCTTTATCCTACCCATGATAGCGGCGGCAAGGGTTCAATTGGGGTCGTGGCTGATTGGAGTCCCAGTTGCGAGACGGCGACATCTATGTTGATGGAAAGTTTCAAGCGAGCCTAAGTAGTAGCAAATGCATCAATCGATAACAGAATGCTTTGGCGGGGCGGTCAACTTTTTTTCCCTTGGCTCTAGAGATGCCAGCACTTGCCGACTCTGACCGCCCGCGACAGGCTTAATTCAGCTTAGCTTAGATACCCTTCCAGCCGCATCGGCTTGGAATGAAAATGACAGGTGGACCGGCAAAGTCGGCAATCGGCGGTAGCATCCCCATAGTTTTAGGTACCCAGGTACGCTAGGTAGCATCCATCTCCGGGGTACGCTAGGCATACCTACAGTACAGCTGTACATACGACATATACGACACCGAAACACATATCACACATCCATCTGACGAACAACACCTCCGTCTCCTACCATGGACGCGCAATATGAGCAACGGTAAAATGGGTTCCCAGGACACAGCTAGCCTCTACGGTGCCGCTGCCGTCCTCCGACTCGCACTCTTCACCTTCTTTCCCGCCCTGCCAGATCTCCTGACCAGCCGTGTTGAGGTGTCGACGCCCGTCACGAGCTTCAAGCGATGTAAGACGGCCCTATGTGCACCATTCAATGCGCAGTGCGCACTGGCGATCAACGTTAACTTAGCTTGTGTTTAGTGCAAGAGGGGCTGTTCCTATACAATCACAATGTCTCGCCCTACGACGGTGGTGTCTACCACCAGGCACCGCTGCTTCTCCCGCTCCTGTCCCTACTCCCCGACCCCTCGGCATACCCCTTCTTCACATACCTGCTGTATATCCTTGTCGATATAGCAAGCGCCGAGCGCTGTACAGAATCGCCGAGTCGGGTGAGGCCGCCGCATCGAGACTGTTTACATCGGCGCGCAAGGACAGGAAATGGAGCGGTTATGTGGTCGCTGCAATGTAAACGCACATGCGCCGTCCCCTCCAGGCTGTGAACGTGCTTGCTGACATACTACAGCTTTCTATTCAACCCCTTCACCGTCGCCACTTGTCTGGGTCGGCCGACTAACGTCTTTACGACGTGCGCGATTCTTCATGCCATAGCCAAGGCCGTTTCTGGAAGTCCCTTGACAGCGATGCTGGCCCTCTCCTTCGCGGCATATCTCTCCATGTATCCCATTCTTCTACTCCCACCCTTAATTCTGCTCGCCTATGATCGGCAACATTCGGCAAATAGGATTCCATCGCTCCTACAGTTCTCAGGAACTGCAGTTTTCGCCGTCACGGCATCCCTCTCGGCGCTCTTTGCTGCATCGTACCTCATTACTGGATCGTGGGAGTTCATCCCTTCGACCTACGGCATCCAGCTCACGATTACAGACCTAACTCCGAATGTAGGACTCTGGTGGTACTTCTTCATCGAAATGTTCGATAGTTTTAGGTCCTTCTTCGTCGGAGTGTTCTGGTTACATCTCTCTTCCTACGTTGGCGGGTTATCAATCCGCGTACGCTCGCAGCCACTCGCCGTCCTCACTATCCTACTCGGCGTCTTCAGCATCTTCAAACCTTACCCAAGCATTGCGGACATCAGCTTATCCCTAGCCGTAGTGCCTCTGTTCCGGCACGTATTTCCCTTGATGCGTTATACCTTTTTTGCAGCATCCACAATTCTCTACTCCGCATTCTTAGGTCCTGCTTTCTATTACCTCTGGATCTATGCTGGTAGCGGCAATGCCAATTTCTTCTACGCTATCACATTAGTTTGGAGTCTAGGCCAGAGTTTGCTACTCAGCGACTTGACGTTTGCTATATTAAGGGATGAATGGGAAGTTGAGCGGCCAGAGATGGTCGGAAAGGAGGTTCGACAGATATAGAACACATCGGCCAATTCTACCACACGAACGAGCACAGCCGTATGCATCAGCTATCATACCAAAATATAAAGCTACAATGATATTAAACTACAGATTTCCATTTGATCTTATGAAACCCGCCACAAGGACGACGTATCCAAGTTACGCGATTTCATCATCCCACCTAATTGCCGACCCTCATGTACTAATAAACATACACAAAAGCTTTATTCCCCATATCTGTTTCTTGCCCTTCTAGCTTCTCAAGTGCCCGGATATCTATAAGCCCGCTGCGAAGAGAATCCAGCTCGGCCTGCCTCTTCTTGATCCTCTGCCTATTGCGCCATCCATACAATAGTCGCAACATAGCCGCCACTACAATAACCGCTCCATTTACAGCGAATATGGTGATTTTAGCGCTGATATATCCTGGTGCCTCCCAGCTCAAGAACGTCTGAGGGCCGATGATGTTCGCAATCCCGAAGCCGACTGCCACAACGGCATTCACTGTCACCTTCTTCGTGTACCCCTGGGTATTGACGCCTGCAAGAGCATAGACAAGTGCTAGCGGCGCTACAACGAAATTAAGGAGGTAGATTCCTGCGAGAACACCGCCCTGGCTACCATGATAGAACGACATCAGGCCGGCACCAATCAATGTCGGCACCATCAGTACCACGATGCCAAGCCATCGTGGGAAGTCGATTAGGATTGCGTACGTGCAACCCAAAGTAGCAA
>NQIM01000510.1:0-28319 GCA_003426235.1 Xylaria polymorpha
AAGTTGGGAGCCACCGCTATCCTGCTGCTGCTGCTGCTGCTGCTGCTGGTACATGCGCACCGCCTGCTTGTACGGAAGGACCCTGTATACATTGCCTGCTGGTTCATCTGCCCGTCGTCGTCTGTCTGTGCCCCCCCTTTCTCCGAGATCCTTGATAGACGTATCTAGCCGGCAAAGACTTCCCATGTCAGCCAAAGCTGCTTTCCCACTTTACCTAGCTCGCTGGGTATTTTATCCACTTTCTCATGCATATATGATCCCGGCCGGCCTCCGTCCCCCGTCAGATAGATGCCCGCACCAACTGACCCCCCCCATACCAGCTAAGTAGGTAAGTAGGTAGTTAAAAGCTCCTCATGTACTTGGCACATGCTTAGGCCGAACGTCCCAGATCCATTGTTCCGTGCCTTCCACGCCCCGATCTCTCGTTCCGCGAATCCTTGAGTGCTGATGCACCCTGCCTCCTCCCAAGTACAGTACATACAGACAGTACTGCACACTTACACTGCGGATATTCGTACGCCCCCTCCACTATCGGTGAATCTGCCTATCTACCTGCCGTACCCACTCAGAACTTCCCAAGGTTGAATATGACGTTTCCTGGCCCAGGTGGATTTATAGTCTAGGTTAGGTAGTCTAGTCTAGTCTAGTTTCGTAGACGACCTGCCGACGGAACGACCTTCCTTACCTCACCAAATTCCCCCAAAGGAAACCGAGCTAGTTCTCACACTAGCGAGATGCCTAAGTAATATATTCGACAAGGATGGGTGACCGACTTATTCATAACCCAGACTACCTACCTACAGTAAGTAGCGCCAATACCTACCACAACAGCACTATACAGCACCATGGCTTTTGCATCGCCTCTTCGCTCGCATGGTTTCCCATGGCACGAAGAAAAAGCGACGGACGTACAACGGAGCGTAGTATTCACACGTGCCACCCCACATCCAGAGAGCAGCAGGTGATATCAGGGGGGGGGGAGGCGTGAAGAAAAACAANAAAAAACGGTCAAACGAGAAAAACATGGCCGTTTAGGTAGGTACACGCCCACTTAGACTGACTACCTACTTAATGTTACCTAATCTATCCACGTAATCTATACTGTATGTACCTACTTTCTCTTAAATCACAAAGTAAGTACTGTACTGTAACGCCGCACGCATTACCCACAACCCAAAAATACGGTATCATCAGGTTTGCCAAGCAAGCCGGCAGGTAGGGGTATGGGGAAGTTCGGTAGGTACCTACCTACATACATACATACCTACCTGGGATCTACCTACCTAGTCCAGTCCAGGGTTACTACATACATACGCATATGCGTTCCGAGGCCCAGGCAACAGGTAGCGTATTTTTTTCGCGGGGCTACTATATATGTACTCGCTAACCTTGGTAGCTAACCTACTGTAGCTAATCTAGCTTGCTTTGCTTTACTTTACTTTGCTTTGCTTTGCTTGCTTCCTTTCGTACTCCCATGTAATATTATTCGTTATCCCCATTATTAATTAGTACTATATTCCCCAATTCCATTCTTTTTTTCATTATGTAGGTAAGTAGTAAGTATATACTTTTTTCCCACTTTCCTTTGCTTTGCTTTCCCTTTTCCCCTTCTAATCCTTGGTTCTAGCTACCTAGCTCAGCTCAGATCCCGAGGACACGGTACATATCCAAGCAAGCGTTCTTGGCCCGCAATGCCCGCACATCAAAGCGCCGTCCTTCCCTCCAACCTTTAGTCGTTTGCCCCCCCTTCCCCCCCATCGGCTATTCCCTTGATCATGTAAAGTAGGTTCGTATGTATCTATCTGTGTCCACCGGGATCCTGTTTTGACTAGATAGATACCTGATCTACTTATTAGATCGTATACGTAAGTTGGAAGCGGATGTGTGCGCGAGGCGTGTGTCTCTATCAATTCTCAATCAATAGCTTTTCCTTTCCTTTTTCTTTTTACTCATATATTTTTTGGCCCCCTACCTTCCCACCCCGGCCCTAGACTACGTAGGTACCTAAGGTATCTATGAACTCTCATCACATGCTTGCCCTTCATACTTGGAATACTTGCTCTGTTCGTCCCAGGGGACAAGACAGGGTGCAAACGAGCGAGCGGGGGTCCGACATCACGTCCTAGATAGAGTGCAGGTAGGTATCGATATACTGTCTCCCGTATCTCTGTTACATACATCCCCCATGTCGTTCCTGGATCCGACGAATAGGACAACAGGAACACGGGATGGCGTCGTAGAAGGTAGGTCTTGTATCGACCATGGACTTTCTTGCTCTCGACGGCAATTTGAGTCAGTCATCTGTGCTATCAGGTTTAGATAGTAAGAAAAAAGTATAAAAGGATGAGTTCTCGACGGGTTGGAATGTTTTCTTTCTTCTTTCTTCTCCATCACTTTCTTCTTCACTCAAGAAGCATAAGCACCTTCATCTCATCTTCAAAATTCCCATCGTGAGAACCACCCCGACTTTTCAGTCAAGTTCCAGACCAATACCCCAGACATACACACAAAGACCCGGAGTCTTGCACCTCATCATACGATTTGATATTACCTTCCTGTCTAGTAGCTATCCACTTCATAGTACTAGCACTCCTAGATACACGCCCTGCCTATTTGCCTACCCATCAAGCACAAACATACCATATCCGAAATGGCCGCCTACTCTTCACAGTACTACACCAGCGGGGTGCCAGTACCTTCCCACAAGAACGTAGATCCCTCATACACATACCCCTACGGATACAACGATCCCTCGTACGGTGTCTCTCCCCCGGAGACGACAGACCCATCAGTCGTGTCGTCCGGGGGCGCTACCTACTCGTACGGCGGTAGCAGTGGAGCCCATGTCTCTTCGGGATCCTCAGCCGTCGGCAGCGGCGCTGACTGCTACTACTATGGTACCGACAGCACAGCATCCGCCAGCGGCGTTGACTTCAATGAGTACATGCAAGACCGGTTCGCTAACGCCTTCGACCCCCTACCTCTGGACCGAAGCCTCGTTACGCAGGCGCAAACGTGAGTTCTTTCCCATTAGATTTCGAGTGAGAAATCAGAAGAGAAATTGTTAACGCAAAATCGACAGTTCCGGCACTCTCAACGCCAAGCATCGCGAGCTCCTGGAGCTGCAGGCAAAGGCGCAAGCTCGTCTAGCTAAATCACGCGCCCGCTTTGCCGACGGGGTACGGGATGCGCACGAGGTGCGGGCGAATCTCGAGTGGACGTCCAAGAAAGTATCGTGAGTTTATCCACGTTTCATTACTAGAGTTCCTCGGAGAAAGAGAGCGGCCACTTTACTGACCTTGCTGGAAACAGATCAATGAAGAAGAAGGCCGAGAAGAAGCACTCGAAAGAGTACCAGAAGGCGCGAGAACGCTACCCATCACCCGAATACTAATTCTCCCACTAGCGATGTACTCTCATCTCTGCAATAATGCACACACACGCAGAGATTTTGAGCCGCACGACGCAACTCAGCAGAGCCTCAAAAAAATGGGGGTTCGCGGGCTGCAGAAACCCAAAAACCTTATTTTTCTAACCTTGTCGTTTGATCAGAGGCGTGGATTCTTTAATTTCCTAGTGGCGTTCCTGGAGTTGGTGTACTAAGGAAAACACGGGCCCTAATGCAAAGGGAGGACGGGCGAACTATGCAAGATCTCAATATGCGAGATCAGCCGCGTGCGCCATCATACACTACTGCTTTCTACCACGTGTGTGGGAGTTATTCTGAATGCACACACCCCTCCTTTTCAAGGTGGTGTTTCCCACATTTTCCGCCATGCTGGATCCGCACACACCCTCTACCGGGTTTGGGTGGGTGGAAACATGTCATGGGCGTGCTGATAAGGTGTGGTTGACGTTTTGTCGGCAGCGCGGCAAATAGACGCCCATCTGCATCGCTGCTTTAGGTAGCGCTAGTAGCGTGGTACGTTGGCCGGGCGTGTGGGCAGCAATAATAGCAGGGGACGGAAGTGCTATGTCTGTTCCTGCATTCGGCTCGGCTGTCTCCCCACGCGGGCAGCAATCAGACACGTGCTGACGTACAGCGATCAGACCAGAGGGGTTAATCAGGACAGGGAAGATAGTCCTGATGATTTCATGACTTATGATTGGATAATATGGGATGATTCCGGGGGCTACACGGGCTAAATGTACATGATCTGAGCATCTGGGATGGACTTAGGCACGTATGCGAGACAGCATGACCTGCGTGCGACCGGTGTGGTTCATAGGGCTGGCACATCTGCGTCTAGGTAACCGAGACCTGGGAGTAAGGTCCCGAGGTAGGATGGTGTCTTAGGGAGACACTCCGGACGAGCAACAGACAAGGTCACCTCTTGTAGATAAGTCATGCCCACCATACCCGACGGAAGGGTCACACCTTTCCTCTTCTAGGGGCATGGGCTTCCTATTTCGTCCGGGGAATGACATCGTAGTGTAGCCGATAGCAGTCATGGGTAGTTGGAGGGTTTCCTTAGAATCCTCATGATTGGACGAGGACAGCGTTGCTTCTAGCGGTAGTAATACACTGATCCCCCTTCTGGCAGCAGACCCAACGTAGCTTCGATGTACCCGCGTTGTAGGCGCCTGATGTACCTATACTTTTCATTATACTCTCTAGCCCTTAGCAAGGGTAGGGGTGCATGTAGGGGTTGTCTTATCCATGCAGAAGGGGCGTGGAGGTGGTCCAACCGATGCGGAGTGGGTGCGCCATCGTAGGTGTTGAAGGTGATCACGTGATCTCATGATGTCTGGAGAATGATCTTTCTATCGGACGATTACCCACAGATCGAATGGTAATCAGGCACGTGGAGTCTTCCAAAGCGATCCCGGTGGGGCTAGCAGAGGTTGGTAAGTAGGTCAACCTCCCCATATACCCATATACTCATCCAATTATGACCGAGTACGTGCCAAGGATTCGAAGTTGGGCCTGTAGGCTGAAGGGTCAAGGCGCAAGCGGTAGCTGACCTAGCAGACGCGAGAACCTCATGTTTGCGCTCCCTTGGCCGCTTCCCAGGAGACCCAAGCGTCGCGGGGTTCCAAGCCATTGGCCTTTTCAACTTTATCCCAAGGGTTGACGATGAAGGCGGGGTCATAGTAACCCTCCCACCACTTACTCCCCGAGCTGTTACCTCGGCTCATATTGCGCTCGGGCCCTCCATGACTGCCGCAACTTGATTGCTTGTCACCGATTGCCGAGGAGGACAGCTGTAGGGAAGCATGTGCATCTACCGAGCTACCGACTATAGCGTCAATCTTAGACTGAAGGTCATCAACAGGATCGTCAACGATAGATGCTGATGGATGTGAGGTGTCGAGGTATTGGGGCTCGGGGTCATCTTCGCCGCCGTTGTCGTCGCCTCCTGTGGTCTGCTGGGGCTCTTGGCTGCCTGGAGGAAGGTGACCTTCATCCTCGTCATCCTCTAGGTCAATCTCGTCTACGTTCTTCTTCCTGACGCCTAGTGGTATCATATTGGAACCCGTAGTTGTCATGTAGAAGTCGGCATGCTCATCGGAGTGGGGGCCGGAAGCGGAAGTGGGAGCGGAAGGCGACCTTGGGGCGACGAAAGCATCCGTACTGGGGTTGAACTTGCGGCGCTTGTTGGGCTTTTGGGCACCGAAGCTAGAAAATCCCATAGCCGCAGCCATGGCGGCGGCAGCGTCTTCGCCGTCGTCCATTTTCGGGGGCGATAGAGGAAAGCACCAAACTGCCTGGAGGGAGACTACGGAGCGCGATATGCAGACAACGGTGTCTCGTGACGGTGTTTGGAGGTTTAGACAACGAATGTGACGCTTACGGTGGTGATCCGGATAAAGACCGTAAAATAGACGGTAAAACCGACCTACAGTCGTTCCAGCAGCAGCCCGTGGATGGGTTGATGGTGCGATGGTCACGTCGTGTGAAGCGTTATGTGGTATGTTAGATGAAATAGGAAGATTAGAACTAGGTACCTCCCCAAGAAAAGTGCCCTGGTAATTATTGTGGGTAGCAAACGCTTCGGATCTGAGAAGTTGGTTCTTGGAGCTTTGGAAGACGGCAAGCAGTTGAAACTGAGACTGGTGCACAGCAATTACCCTAAAAAGATCCAGTTCACGCTAGGGGCACTAGACTATTGTAGGTAGGACATGCGCTACAGCATCTTAGCGTCAGGGTTTAGGCAAGTCCAGCAGGGACTGGGCAAGGGTTAATACCTACTTGGGTGGCCTACAGAGCTTGTACAGAGGTTGACTTGGCCAGGTCAGAAGCAAAAGGTCTCTCTTTCGACACAAGCACGGGCCATTTTTCGATGGCATTTGTGGAATTCCCATCTCAATAACCTGCTTAATGGATGCTTATGTGGCCATTGGACTTATTTTCTGCCATGTCCATTCCGGAGTAAACCAGGCTAGGACAAGCGGTCAAGCGTCGGCGTATGGGGTTAATTGCAGTTATATTGCGAACTGCCGCCGCTTGCCGATATACCGGGAAGAAAAAAAATATGTTTACCATCCTGCCTTGGTCGATGGTTGGCTCGGTCAACCCCAGCGTAATTGGGACCGCTGATGTGACATCATTGGTCCCTGGAACAGCCCCCGGATGCTTGACCTTCCGACATATGGGAACAAGACTGACCGGCCCTGCACTGTATCTCCTTTTCTCATTCTCGCTCTCATCTTTCTGCTGTCCGATTCTACCTATCTTCATAAATTCATCATAGGCGATAACACAGTCTTGTTTCTCTTTCATTCCATTCATTCAAGGTCGCTACAATGGCCGACAACGCGCCGGCGGAAACTGCTCCGGCTGCGGCTACAGCTGCTCCGACAGAAGTATCGCCAAATACCATCAGTCTGCGCTCGCCCTCCAAGTATCTCTCAGATCCCTCAAAGCCGTCGACGACGTCAAACGAGCCCTTCGTCGCCCCGCCAAATGAGTGGCTATGTGGTACCTGGACCGTCACGCACTCGACCTTATCCATGTGGCGCTCGGCACAGAACGTGCGGATCACCTACACACCACACAAGACCGCCTCCTCTCCCCCGGACAGCCAAGGTCCAGCGGTGAATGACAATATTGTGGAATACGAGAAGAAAAACGGCAAAGGCGGCGTCAGGAGTGTACTCGGAATCGAGAAACCCGACCCCAACATCCCGGGCGCCTGGAATTGGCGCGGCAAGGGCTGGCTGGCGATCGCGAGTAGTCACTGGGAGATTCTGGGCTGGGGGGAGCGGCCGTTACCCAACGGTGAAGGCGTCGAGCGTTGGGCCGTGACCTGGTTTGCGCCCACCCTGTTCACCGCAGAAGGGATTGATCTCTACAGCGATCGGAAGGAGGGGTTGGACAAGGAGACGGGAGATGATATCATCAACGCGCTAAAGCAGCTCAAGGCACCGAAGTTGGTGCAGCTTGTTGAGAAGAGCATGCAGGAGGTCGCTATCAGCTTGCCTTGGAAGGAGTAACCAAAATGATTTCACCGCATGATACCCTATGTTTGCATTTGCGGGGGGAAGAGTTGATTGATGCTGGAAGAGGTCATGATACCCATTGAATAATAAGCATTGCATTGCGATTCTCGGTTACTCTGGAGGAAAGAAAAAGAAGGGGGGAAGAATTCTAATAATTCATAATATTGCCTTGCTGGCATCGCCGCGGGTATCTAATATTCAGTCGCCTAACACCATAAAACCGTACAATATTTAATAATGGTCTGTTCTAGCCGACTGTCGCCGACTCTGTCCTGATGAATGCCTCTCCTTATCCTCGCGGGCCCCTCTAGAGTGACCGCGGTGACTGCTGCTCTCATGCCCATGATCGTGATGATGGCGATGATGGCGTTCCTGATCATCCTCACGATCAGACTTATGGCGATGTCGGTGTTTATCCCGTCTATCCCGATCGAGTGATCTGGATTGATGTTCATGGCGGCTATGTTTACGTTCCCCACCCCCCTCTTCTGCGGGTGGCGCGTCGAGACTAAAGCCTTCGAGTTCATCGACATCATCGTGATGCCTACGTTTCTTCTCTCGCCTCTTCTCCTCTTTGCGCAACTGCTTAAGCTCCCTAGCCTTCTCCTCGTTCAAAGCACCGCCTTTCCCGCTCTACGTCGCGCACTTTAGCCGCGGCCCTCTTCATCATCGCCAGGGGGTCATTGGAGACCACCCTCGCGGCATCCCGTGCCTTGCGCTTTGGGTCGTCGTTTCCCCAGGCGTCCTTTCCGGGTGTCTCCTGGGGCTCTACTGGGTCACGCGCTCCGTTAGACACGTACCAGGGTCCTGAGTTAGTGACGCCGACGCCGTCTCTACCGGCCGCGTTGGCAAAGCGCATCGTGTACTGGTCTTCGAAGTCACGCCGCTTCTTCGCCGCCTCGCGCTCCGCTTCCTCATTTTTCTGGTTTTCTGATGCTTTCCCTCCCTTACTCTCCTCCGGGAAAAGCGAGATATGTCCTCTGGAATCGACAAGCGGGGCATCGCTCGTCGTGTGAATGCTATGCAGTCGTGCGACTGCACTCGTAGTAGTAGCGTCTGGACGTTCCCTTGCCGCTCGCATCTCGAAGTCCGTGTCGTCTTCACCGAACCGCTTTCGCTTCCTGCGCTCTCCTCCTCTGAACTGCCCGGTCGAGCCGTCATCGTGCTCGCGCTTTCGGTGCGCCGACGATGGGGTTGTCTGTGGTGGTGATGGCAGGGCCGGTAATGCGGGCGGGACCTCGCCACGTAGGATCGCAAGTCGTCGCTCCGCTTCGAGGTCCTGCTGTCGCTTCTCTTCGGCTTCGGCGCGGGCTTGGGCCTCCGCCTCGTCGTGCCTCACGCGCGCGATGTTGGCGGGGTTGTAGACGTTCCATGACTTCTTGCCGAGTAGGTGACTGTTGGTTCCATTATCATTAGCTGCGGGCTTGCTATGATAGAAACGGATGTTTGTACCTACAGAGGCATGGTTTCCAGGTGATAGTAGATGATGGAATTTCAAAGGAGAGGTAGGATAGTAGTACCTAGGCGTAGGCTAGCCTTGGGATCGCCATTAGAAGATGTAGGGGCTATCTGATGTTGGGTTTGAAGCTTAAGAATGACGCATGTGAGTGTCTCTTGGCGCTTATGTGGGTTTTAGTGGCTTGCGGGAGCCAACCCAACTGCAGCTTAGCGCTAGTTATAGGGTACCCCCCTATTGGAAACCCGTGCGAACCATCACGCAAGACTGGCTTCCAGGTATACAACAAAGAGCTTCTTATTTTAGGTAGGTACAGACTGGCCTAGGCCAGGAACCTTGGAAGTTGTTTTGCGACCATTCGCATAGTAAGGTAGCAAATACTTGAGATATACCTTCGATTTTATCGTGGCAAAATAGTGACGTTTTGACAACCGTAACCGATGGCCACTCACAAACCTTAAGAGCAAGAACAGAATTCAGCTTGTTTGAAAAACTTCATCAGCATCAGTGCATACACCCATTCTAGAGCTATTTGCCCTAGGTAATAGGTATCTTATTAGGCATAGAGAAAGCTATTCTCATCTACATACCGAGACATATGAGAGACCATTAAACAGATGAACACTCCGTAGGTCCTATAATAACTCCCCTTCGCTTCGCTGGGATGAACCTCCTATCTCCTTTGGGGGCTATTATGCTAAACGCTCCCTCTTCCGATGGTTGTTTGTGGCTCTGTAGTGGTAGTTGGTATTCGTCTAACTGCTGGACTATTCTCCGTCAGGAATAGTCCTCACTCTGCCCGATTCTAGTTCCCCCGGTTCACGCAATCCCAGCTCTTTAGGTTGCCCATCGAATGGTTGTGTGTGTGTGATATAATGAGACGCCGACGAACCCACTGGCCTAGGGATTCTATTGGCGCCGGAATCTAAGACAGAGGCGGTATCTGTCCCCTCATGACTACCCTTATTACGATGAATAAGTCGTCTCAAGTTTCGCCTGACTCCAAGGATCTGTCCGTCTTCTGGATCTTGCGCAATGTGTGCCAATGAACGATTCGGCAACTTCAGGTTTTCTCTGAATGTGATTTGGCGTAATTCATGGTCTAGCCCGTCGTCCGATGCGTTCTCATCTCTTGTTATCTCGTTTCGGTGTCCTCGCGGAAACTGGACCTCTGGGATCCAGACCCATGTGATGAACGCGCCAAGCAACATAGCCGGGGTGAAGCCAAGAAGTGTTCCTGCGAGCTGGCGACTTGACGTGAGGAATGGATTTCCCTGGTAAACCCCAAAATTTAGGATCAAGAGGATCGTAATAGCTCCGAGCTTTCCTGAAGCCGCGGCGAGCCCATAGAAGGTACCCCTGTATTTAGTGGCGAAGAGCTCCGCTGGGAGGATGAAGGTCATAGTGTTCGGACCCAGGTTGAATATAAGTTGAACCAAGACGTACAGAACTATCGTCAATGCATGTTTGTCCGTCTCGAACGCTATAAAAAATGTGCCACCATTGACTGCAAATAGCGCGGCTAGGGTTACAAACGTCCACATCATCCACGTGACCCTTGGTACATAGTCAATGGCGAATAGAATAATGACGCTGCCTGGCAGGGCACCAGTAGATATCGTGATGATATTATGAATAATGTTTTCTTGAAGTACTTTATATATCGCGCTGTTCTGCTGAGTTACATCAGTGCCACATTCTGTAGAGTTTAGCATGGATGAGGCGTTTGTAGGTGTAGAGGACCAAATAGCTGATATAGTCTTTGGGTTATCAAGTCCTAAGCCGTCTTTTCAGAAAGATTAGTTGGGATAGGTCCGATATAAAAACTTAAGGATGTCGGGATAGTATCATCGAGGTTGCTGGGGGAAGCAGTGGCGAGTTGTGATATTGGTAACATTACTGAGGGAAACACCAGGAATATAGCTTACAGTAAGCCAGATCTAATAACCACCAAGTCAACATAACACCTAAAAGCGTACGCCAGCGACTCTTCTGCGAAAGGTGTTCCCTGACTTCGCGGATGTATCCCGTCGCGCTGCTCCACCAACCGCCCTTGGATGCCTTCGCTTTTTCTGCTGGGCCGTTTGACGCAGTTTGGAAGGGAGACAGTTCTTCGTGTGCTGTGGGCTGTAGAGTGACCTCGGGCGCATAGACTTGACCAGCAGCGGTAACGGCATCAGTCACTCGCCCAGTCTCAGCCAAATAATATGGTGTCTCGGGAATTGATCGTCTCAGCACAAGTGAGATCAGGGCCGGGATCGCCCCAACCCCAATAATGATCCTCCAAATTGCATCTATCTTAGGAACAGCAATCTCCCGGTTCGTCTCATCAGGTGATAGACCCGAATTCTTGCTCACACCAACTAACACGGCAAGTCCAAAGCCATAGGCCGCAAGCTGCCCTACGGACTGCATCAGGAACACAGCTGCCATCATCCGGCCGCGAGACCTCGTAGAAGACCATTCGGCAGCTATTATGCTCGAAAGAGGATACTAGAAATGTTCAGAGGATTACCCTATGTGAGATAAGATAGGATATAAAAAGTATTGCTCACTTCTGCGCCCAACCCTATCCCCAATAATGCTAAAACAATTCAACTGTTAGAAATTGCTACTTATAGCAAAGAATAGACCCAGTCTTAGATTAGCGGGAGAATGGAGAGTCATGCGAGGGCAGAATAGGCTTGAAGGTTTTGTCAAAACGAGCAAATAAACAACACCAGAATGCGCACCACGCCAAAACCCAATCCACCCATAAACCTTCATAGAACCAACGCCAGTCGACGCAGTCGTCACTATTAGTTAGAAGCTTGTAATTAGCCTCGCATTCAAGTTTTTATAAGTTTCGGGGGGGATGAAGAATTAAGCGAGAGCAAAGATACCCCGATCAGGCAACCCCTGGCTCTACGTCACTGAAAGAGAAAATGAAATTGAAAGATATCGTACTTCCTATCGTAGCCGCAACGACAATGGCTAATTCTAGCCCGTAAACAGCTTTGCGGCCATATCTATCGGCTAAGAAGCCGAAGGCTACGGCACCAAATAGGGTACCGATGAGAGTCGTCAGATTGATGATGAGGGAGTTTCCTGGCCAGTTGGGCGGACAATCTTGTTCCGGATAGACATACCCCAAGGCCGGAGAAATCACATTCACAGCAAATATACTATACGATGTTGTGAAGAAGCCCGATGCAGCAACCCACCATACCCGCCATTGAAAACCATCTAAGCCACGGCGATCGATGACCGATTGAATTGCAGCATCTGGATTTCGAGGGTCCTGTACCAATTGACATTAATACATAGGTCATGAATACTAACGAATATATAGCTTATTACTAACATATTCAATCTCATCGGCGACCCTTCGCGCCCATCTTTTGAGAGCAGAAAAATAGCTACCCATCGAAGTTATGCTTCTAGGTTATGATGACTGGCTGGCACTGGGAAGAGGACCACTAATAACTCGATAGTATTATGGGGAGTAGTGACGTTTCGGGCTCGATTGCTTCCCGGGCTAGGACTCGTTATCTCCGGCGAGAAGGTGGTATGATTACCATGTTGAGCTCTTCATGTGTATTTCTATAGCCATTGAGTTGCTCAGCCTTACTCTGGAGAGTGCTGATTTGCCTTAGCGGTTGCCTTGGTGGCGGGTCTCGATGCGTCTATGTCGTAATTAGGGCTATAACTGGGAACAATTGACACGGGGAGGAGTACAGCCGTCTCAATATTGTAACCATTTCCTGCATTGGTACTCGAAATAGCTATGGTTAAACGCTGAGCTGAGCACCTTGGCGTAGACACAGCCACTTTTCGGCATACTGAAAGCATATTCCTATAGACCCCTTGATTGGCACACGGATCAGCAAATATTACGGTTTGTATGGCCCAGACCATATCGGGTTTGGTTTGAGGTTGGGGCACGCATGTTTTGATATTACCCCGGACAAGAACGTGCTTCAGCTATAAGTTCTGATTGGTGTCTTGATATGATACCCCGGTAGCTTCCTGGTGCACAATATACCTATTACGCCGAATATGTTTACTTACTTTGCACAGTACTATGTACAGTTCAACATACAAATGGTATGAGGCGCCTTGTCTAGAACTCTGGTTCGCTGACCGTGACCTGAAGCCTAGGATCTGCCTTGCATCCCCACATAGTCTAAGTAACTCCCAGTACCAGGACTCGTAGGTATTACTATAGCACATATTTCCACGTCTCCCGCGTCTTTGACTTAAGTCTGCTATACAGCATGGTTGACCCTGGGACGATATTGGCGGTTGTCCGGCTCTCCACGTCCGTTCTGACATTAGGACGTGATATAGCTTTTGAATTTTTTGGTCCTGAGAGAGCCCCTGAGAAGCTCGGTCATCTTAACACTCGACTTCAGATACTAAACGATTTTCTAGAAAGGGTTCTAGCACAACCGGGCTCGCCGGATAAGCTTTCAACGACCAGATTCCCCGGATCCATCTCTATAGAAAAAACACTAAAAGAATGCAAGGAATTTCTCGAAAATTATAGGTCTCTCTTACTGGAACCCGGAAGCCTCGGTGCTACAGCGCGGCGAGTGCGGCTAATAGTAGGACCAGATGCCTCCCGAATCGATGAATTCCATAGGAGAATTGATCAGCATTATGCTGAGCTACAACAATGGCAGATGGGAAGTGTAGCTGCTGGCATAGATGAACTTCGCATACTGTAAGCAAAAAGACAGTGAAACTCGATGGACTGGCTTACGGCTCACACATAATATAGGATTACTTCCGTGCGAGAGTCCATCCCAGATGCATCAACGATTCCTCAATTAGCTTACTCGAACGAGACGACGTCAGAGCTTGGTGATCACCCTATCCACCATAGTAGTGCTACAATACCAACCGACTTACCCCCGAATCAACATCTACTATCACCTACGATTCACACCTCGCCCGTTCTGAGAGCCCCTTCTCGAAACCCGTCGCTAAGCTCCATTCCCGAACTCCCACCAGCGGCAATACAGAATCCCCCGTTTCCGATTATTGAAAGCGGACCTGAGACCAGTTCAGTTGGCAGGCAGGTTCATTATGGCAACTTGGGGCCGGCTCCGATATCCCGATCATCATGGGACGTACCATCATCTGGACACTCTATAACGTTGTATGTTTTACCACCACCATTCGTAACTTGTTTATTAATTGTTGTGGCAGGGTAGTAGGAGCTAGGGAGGAGCTGCGGTTCAGCATTGACGCCTATCAAGTGTACGACGATGGAACAGCGCGGATAATCGAGTGCTTCAACTCTCAAACACGAGTCAGGCATTACCGTAAGTACGACTTTCAATGCAAGAAAATAAAAATTAATCTGGAAAATCAGTGCCAGAAGAGACCAAGCGAATCCCATTTACTAAACCCGAAGATACCAGGATGGAAGTCACATTCCTGCCCCGACGTTCGAAGCATAAGTTCGAGATCACAACACACGACGGGCCGAAAAGCATACTCGACGAATTTAGCTACCAGTTTACGTATAAGGTAGATCGTGAGAGGTTCCAGCGCCAAGTACGACTCAGACAATTTTTGCAAATAGTCCGAGTGGTGAGAATACACACCTCGGAAGAGAAGAACATCGCGATGGACATCCACTTGAAGGTCTGGGCGCGGAATGAGGACGACATAACTCCGACGATTTCGTTTGCGTGGCTTGGAGAGAATGGATCGAAACATCACGTCGAGTACATCATACGCTGGTTCAAAAACGAACCGGAGAGGAGAGGGAAGAAACGACCACGACTGATAATGCGTCCTTACACGGAGGATACTGACCTTAGTTATCGGTCTTCTACCGATGACACCAGCAAGAAGAACTCGACCTTTAAAGAGTTCAAGAGGAGGGTGTCATCCGCCTCGAATATGTCCTTCCCCTCGCGTTCGACTTCCATAAGTAATTTCCCCGGAGTATTATACGAATGGAACGGCAAGACAGCGCCGGATCACATACGAGCACTCGGATACCTGGACATCGAATTCGATAATGTTGCGCGTCAGTTCACCCCAGACCCCCTCAAGTAGCCTATAGTTTCTCTCTAACGTTGTTGTGCCAGTCCGCGAGAAGTTTGTCAACGCCTGCTTTGAGGCCCATCCCCCAGGCCCTTACCCGCGCCGGGCAACCCTAGGGTCGGAAACCGACTCGTTTAGCGCAAACCAAACGTCCATATTCTCTTCATATTCGCCGGCGATCAGCCAGGCAACAACGCCTCAGCATAGTGTCAACGAGCTTGATGCTACTGTGTGTCCCGTCGAGCTCCCGAGCCCAGCTATCCCGCGCCACATACCCATTCAATTTAATAACACCAACCCCTTCACGATGCCGGATGCTGCGGCTCCCATTTCGTACGAACTTGAATCTGGCGAGATGTCCCCTACAGATACACCTGGTTAGGGAGCTCCTGGAGAAAACGGGAGTAAAAGGGAGAAACCTTGACTTATTGTGATGATTGCGTTACTCGCTCGTTACCTCGGTTTTGGACTAACTCAACGTTGAGCGATGAATACTTACCGATTAGCTGGGAAAATACTAAATACTAATAGTCTTGTATGCTTTTCATGTTCGAGATGATGAGCATATGAGAACAAGTTATAGATACCCCTGCATAGCATTAATGTTACAGTAATATACAGTTGTCAAGATCAGTGACTCGTTCTTGTGCAGTATTGGTGTTTATTGGACTATCGATATACCTGCTGTCTCTGCCAGCGAATTCGATATACAATGCTCTTGAAAGTAGTGTGAGGCTCTTCTAACTCTCCTTCCAAATAACCATTAATTGAAACTGAATGGGGTTACGTTCTCAGGTTGGAATTGTGATATGCATCTTATATGTAGAGACTAATTCTTCTTATCTCTACCTACTTGCATATTGAAGAACTAGACTAGACCAAACTACGAAGTGTACGAATGCGCATTTATCTAAGACTCAACTCCCCTTTATTGCCTCGTTGATACTTAGTTTCCTGCGCCCTTATACAAGCCGCCGCATTCGGAAAGCAAGAATGGCAGGAAGCTGGGTGTAATTAGAATGCCCCTCAAGCGTTGCGGGGTTGGCATCCTCAGCAGTAAAGGCCGGCTCTTCCAAAGCATCCATAACGAGGCCAAACCTGAAAAACGTCGAGAATAGCTCGTGCAATGGACGATGATAGTATAACTACGCCATTCAGTCACTAATTCGTCTTAAATACAAAAATTTGACTAGATATTCATTGAATGTGAACCCAATTGACGGGGTTTTCTTACCTGCTGCGCTGGCTGTCCATACAACGCAACGCCGTAGTAGGGGGGTACGTCGAGATATTTCTCGATCGTCTTCGCACGAATGATCTCAGGATAGCCGTCTGGCCCGCCGTCCACGATTTGGATACTTCGTGTTGCACCACAAGTGAAGAAGACGGGATGCAAGATGGTAGCAACGAAGCTAGGGATAAGAGTAGATGGATTAGAGAGTATCAAGATATGCGATGCAATGACCATTTGGCTAGCGTATTGCATTCTATATGAGCAGGGCCTTTACATTCCCACTCCTTGATACACGACTTGAAGCAGTAATGTAGGAGGACAGGAGACTTACATGCCGTCCTTTTTAAGCAGCTTGGGCAGCGCAGCAGCGAGCGGTTCGATCGTTCGTAGACGTCCCATAATCGCCATGTTCATGATGACGACGTCAAAACCGCCGGTCTGATAAGAATAAATTGTTTTTTTAGCTTTCATCTTGAAACAGCTTACATTTATGCCCCCCTAGTTTTGATAAACAATTTTGGCGTTCTTACCGCAGCGTCCCCTTCTGCCAACGCGTTCAGAGCCTCCGAACTCGTAGCATCTAACTGCAAATAGGAAGTCTTTCCTTTGTGCTCGGGCATCTCACGACGAGCGGCAATTTCTAGCATTTCCGGGCTAGCGTCGGTTGCTAGGACTGACGCCCCGTTACTCGCAAGCCAGCGTGCCACAAGGCCGTTTCCGGTTGCGAGCTCAAGAACTCGCATCTCCTTCTCGGGCTGAAATGGAATCATCCGCTCAAGCGTAGGTTGCTGCAAGCGCTTCCAGTACTTGTTGCCATCCTGGCCGATGCCATTGTCCCAATAGGTAGCGTTCGTGCGCCAGGAGGCGACAGACTCTTCATGAAGGTTAGACTTGGGTGTGGACATGGTGAACTTGTGGCATCAATAAATTCGATTCTCTTCTGCCTAGTATATTGGCATAGCAAGGGACGAAGTAGCCTTGGTCTTGACTGGGCTATCGGCCTGGCAGTATCTTCAGATATATGTACAGTTACCGGGTATATCGGGACTTATAGACTGCCGTGTGGGGCCGGCTCAGTAGTACCCGCATGTCGCCGGTGACTCAGTCCGGTATTCGTCCTGTGTCATCCGGCGACTTGGGTGAACCACAAGACCCGCGCTTCAATCGATTATTGTTATTTTTCTTCGTAGTTTAAAAAGTTAAGCGCATGTAGACGTATCTTCTAATAATTGTGTCGAACCGTACGTGGCCCCTGGTGCCCGAGTATAAGTTAGGTGTACGAAGTAGACAGGCTGCAAACCGAGATGTTGGTAAGGTTAGGTACCTAGGTAGTTTTATGTTGAATTGAGGTGGAGACTGATGGGTCCAGAGTTATTATGTGGGGGAAACTAAGATAGGTGCAGATAAACGCATATTGCCCTTCTACACCGCCTAAATTTTCCTAGGCTCACCCATCCATCCCACTCACTGGCGCGTAGCTCATACAAGTATACTAAGCACCGAAGATAAGCGCTGGGTCATTCATTTACTTCTCCAGTGATCGAGGCTTGAGATATGGCACCTGAAACGAAGACGAAGAGTGACCCTCGAGCCTGGACCTCGTTAGGCTTTCCAGATTGGACTCTCGATGCAGTCGCAGCAATGGGATTCCCCCGGGCGACACCTGTTCAAGCAAGTACGTTGATCTTACTGGACTGATCGCATAAGCGCGGATACTTACTATTATAGGTGTTTGGCCATTAATGGGTGCGGGAAACAAGGATGTGGTTCGTGGCCCCTGGAATTGAGTCTTGGATTGTGTTAGATGCATGACTGTCTATGGAGCTTTAGTCACTGACGACTACAGGTCGTCGAAGCGGTGACAGGCAGTGGCAAGACGCTTGCTTTCTTGATACCCCTGGTGCACCGTATTCTGCATTTCGAGGAGCCGACGAAGAAACACCATATAGCAGCCATAGTGATTGCACCCACTCGAGAGCTTGCTATCCAGATTCATAAGACTCTCACCGATTTGGTCGCATTTCACCCTGCTTCTGCTGCAGTGGCCCCTTATCTTTCTTCCGACGAAGAAAAGCGACCCAGTAGGTGTTTTGGAACCATCTATTTCCTCCACTTGGCATACCTCATGCGCTTAATGTCTCGCGCTTTCGCACGCTCCTCAAGACCCTGAGAATAGTCTGTACCCCTTGTATTGCTACAATCTCTAATCTGTGATTTCTTGCAGGCACCAGTTCCCCAGCTATAGTACCGCAACTACTTTCGGGCGGCAGGGGCAGCACAATATCACCTGCTCAGGATCTGAGCTTCTTCTTGAGGCATTCGCCTAACGTAATCATCTCTACACCTGGGCGGCTTAACGATTTCCTCTCTTCGCCTCATGTCCACTGCCCCCAGTCGAGCTTTGAAATGCTGGTGTTAGACGAGGCAGGGTACGTTATGAAAATACCCCTAATCTAACCCGTTTACCTGTCCCTCGGATTCTGCTTCACGTACTGACACTTTTGTAGTCAGTCAATTTCGGTATCCTTTATCTGGGACATTGATTCTGCCGAGATTTCTAGATATTGTATTAATGCTACGACGCACTGCGCTAACTTGTACTAGATCGTCTGTTGGATTTGGGATTTAAAGCAGATCTTCAGGGTATTCTCTCGCGATTACCAAAACAGAGGAGGACTGGCCTTTTTTCAGCAAGTGTCGGGGAAGCAGTCTCCGAGATCATCCGCGTTGGTCTGAGAAACCCTGTGAAAATTTCAGTTCGAGTGAAAACGAAATCGGGAGATGTTATCGAGGAGCGAAAAACGCCCGCGAGCTTGCAAATGACGTACCTTATTACCCCGCCACAGAAGAAGCTCCCATTGGTTGTTCGACTACTCCAAACACTAGAGCCCAGGCCATTAAGGAGTATTATCTTTTTATCAACATGTGCGGCAGTGGAGTATTTCTCGCATATACTCCCAGCCCTGCTGCCAGAAGGTTTCCAACTCAACATATTACATGGAAAGCAAGATGCAAAAGTTAGAGAAAAAGGAGTGTCAAAGTTCCTCAACGCTACGGAGCCATCTATACTTCTGACTACCGATGTTGCAGCAAGAGGTTAGATAATTTCCGGAGGTGGTGAATTCTACTAACGCCTCCATCCTTTACTTTTACTCGCCCTGAAACCCTAGACCTTCCACCCTGAATCGCAATTACTAACTTTTGGCATCTTAGGACTTGACTTCCCTGCTGTTGATTTTGTGTTGCAAATAGATCCTCCTACAGGTTAGCCCTCGAACCCCCCTACCCCTATCTTGACCCGTGTGGACTGCGGCGGGTGAATTTCGGTTCTTGCTATGCTACATCTCGGCTGCCCTGGGAGCTCTCAGCTTTGAATTAGTACTAATTACTAGTTTCTTGACAGACCCTAAGACATTTCTACATCGGTGTGGACGAGCAGGGCGCGCAGGCAGAAGAGGACTTTCCGTTGGTTAGTGTCTTTCACATTATTTCCCTTTGCCTCTTTTAGCTAAGGACTTGGTTCGTTTCCTTCTACGCTAGCGTACTCTCAAAGTTGCAACTATTGGGAATCTTGAAATGTGATTTAAAGTAACGAACGCTCACCGGTTTATCAGTTCTTTTACAACCTGAAGAGAGCGATTATATTCCATTCTTGGAAGTTAGGAAAACACCAATCGCCCCATTTATGCAGTTCGGTACCGAAATTTCGGACCTGGAAGCAGATCAAACGACCGCACAGATACGGGATATAGTTAAAAAAGATAGGACGCTATATGACAAGGCACAAAAAGCTTTTGTTAGTTGGGTAAGGAGGTTAGTGTTACCCAGAGTTTCCTCCATCTCTATTTTAGCCATGTTCAAGAGCAAGAATGTTGTGTTCGAGTTACTGGCTGTGCTAGACGTTCTCGTGTTCCAAACTCCCTACCTATCCCGGTCATCAAGGCTGACTTCAGAATCAGCTATAGCAAGCACACAACTAGCAGGTATTTACTCCCAGCCGACCTGGCGCTTGTCTTCTGCTTATTTATTAACGAAAAATAGCATTTTCCGTACTGGGGATCTTGACTGGGCGTCGTTAGGCAATGGATGGGGGTAACTGATGAGAATCCTTTCTCTCATATCATGCAGTAGCTAACCTAATCTGAAAGGTTACTCCGACTCCCCAAAATGCCGGAAGCTCGACATTTTAAAGGGGATCGTTCCCTGGGTTGTGACATAGACTGGGATAAATATGCATACCAGAACAAAACCCGAGAAGCGCAGCGTTTAGAAGCGTTGAATGCTGCGCCTCCTGACCCGGCAGAGGCGGATGTATACCGAGCGAAACGAAAACGCAATGCCGAAGCCTGGAGCGGTAAGCAAGAGCAGGAGGAGACGAGGGTTGCTCGTCGTGACAAGAAACAACAAAAGCGGGAAGCCGAGCGTAGGGAGAAGATGACGGACGAAGAGAAGCGCGCGACATGGATCTCACACAACTACTCGCTGCAGTCCGCAAGGAAAACCAAAAGAAATATGCCAACGCTGCGGAGAAGGCCAACGGTGAAAATGCCGAGTTTGAGGGCTTCGATTGAGAACCAAGAGGTGAGGAATTCGAAGAGCAGTGGATTTATCGCTATAGATACCCAAGGTGTGCCCTGATAAAACCATCGCAACCCCATGAAACAAGATGTACTTGCAATTGTGTCCATATCAGCACATGCGCAGAAGGCCATCTTAAATGGTTGATTGGACATAGTTGGTCTCTTGACACACATCCGGTTTCATGGACCTATTATCAGTTATAATATTACAGTGACGGAGACTCCCAGACAGAGAGGTGATATATGTTCATTATATTATAGTATCGGGGCGTCAAGTCTGAGAACGCAATGCCCACATGTCATCCTCGCCTTTCATTTATCATCTCCTTTGCTAACGAACGATTGTGGGTATCCATGAAACAGGGTATGGGTATCCGTTAGTACAACAAAACTAGGGGTATTTCGATCCAACCAGAACCCCCGAAAAAAATACCAAAAACTAGGGCATAATCAAAAGACAACAAAGCGTAATTGGTTTTGATGACCGAAATAAGAGTGTTTTCCTTCCATGTAATCGATCTGAACCGAAGAATCGAGAAGGAAGTAGCCATACAGCCACTAAATTATCGGGAACTAGACATTCTCGATAATTCGGGCATTCAAGGCTTCCTGGAAGCCACCATCGTTACCTTCGCCGCTGGATTCGGCAAGGTGCTGGTTTGTTTCGGCCATGGAAGCATTGAAGGCCGCAGAGCCAGGCATGGTGTGGCTGGTGGCAGGGAGGAAGATGACCTTGGAGTTGGCTGACTTAGCCATGGCTTGCATCGCCTCGAGGTAACGGATCTGCATGGCGGGTGCGGAGCTGAGGATGTCGGCGGCCTGGCGCATGAGCTTCGCGCTCTCGACCTCGGCCTTGGCGGCGATGATCTTGCTTTCACCGATACGCTTGCTCTGGGCGGCCATGGACAGGGAGCCTTGCAATTCCTGGCTAAAGACGATATCCTTGATGAGCATGCTCTCGACCTTGACACCCCAGCCCGAGGCTACGTCTTCGATGATCTCGCTGATGCTGCTGGCGATCTCCTCGCGACGCTCGATGACGTCTTGCAAGACACGGGCGCCTACCACATGGCGCAGGGTCGTCTGCGTACGCTCGATGAGTGCCTGCTTCACGTTCGCGATACCGAAGGCGACCTTGTGTGGCTGTGTGACGTGGTAGTAAATGACGGACGTAAGATCGACGGTAACGTTATCCTTGGTCATACAGACTTGTCTGGGGACCTCTGTAAATCGGAATCGTCAGCTCCAGTTAACGAACAGATGCAGAATGGGCGGGTTTGCTACTAAACACAAGTAGATAGGTTGCGACATACCAACAATTTGAATCTTGACATCGACCTGGATAATGCGTTCGCTAAGGGGATTGATCTTGACAAGACCGGGATCGACAGCCTTATAGAACTTGCCGAACTTGGTGACAAGGCCAACATTACCTTGGTGGACCTGCTTGTAGGGGTTGGGGCAGCAGATACAGCAAGGGACGGCACCGAGGGTTCCCATACAGGTGCCGAAGGCATTGATCATGGAACCGTACCAGTTATCCGGGTTAGCGTTGGGGTCAACGATCTGGGCATAGCTCTGTTGTAAATCCTCCTGGCGCGGAGGCACAACCACCATGGCGGCCTGAGCACGGAAGGGTGCGGCGGATGAAGTGCCATTAGTCTGGCCGGCGTCGGCGCTCTTTCCCACGGCACCCGACACGGTGCTGCTCTCGGTACGGGAGTCCATTTGGATTAGATTAGTGAGGCTGTTGTTAACAGCCAGCGTAGCGTTAGATTGGTAGAATGAGACGCTATAGGTAGCAAATTGATGATGGGAGATGAATTGGAGGATATAACGGCGGGAAGGATGACGAGGATATGGTGATGCTCATAAAGGACGAGGGGGAGGGGAACGCTCAGGTGTATTTGTATTTATGTTTTGGAATGGCGCCCGAAACAAGCTACTGGATAAGGTGTTGTACACCAGCACCATTAAGCTTTGTGTCGAGACCTGGCACAAGACGCCGTGTACAGTACCTACATAGGTAGCGTGGTTATACCTGTGGCTTCTGGAAATGGGTGGAATACAGGCTACGGTTGCCTAGGGACAGGTTGTCTGGGTACCATTACTTACCCCACTGTATTTGTATGTATAAGTACATGGCTCCTGGACCATGGACCCCAACCTTTAGTCAAGTAACCAACCCAGTCCTCAGAATAGATCTTTAGCCTAGTATAGCAATTGTACTAGATTACGGGTCACCTCTGAGGAAGGGATTTGCAGGCACATACCTAGGTCCCTTGTAGCTGCACCCCAGCTGGCTGGTTACAGCTATACAACGCTAGTCTAGATCTGATGGGGTGATGTAATGAAATGTAGCACAGCCCACTCCCACGCTGCAGAGCACCGGCACCAATACCCCGGAGTGGGTCCATACCCAGCTCCGCTTCGCCTTCCGAACCAATGGGGCACCGAAGTCTGTGCCTTAGTGGCCCGTGCAGGCTTTGATGAGGGGGATTCGACGAATCGGTGCCGACTAAAGACGATTCCTCTTTAACACACCCCCCAGGAATTCTTTGGCCACCACTTACCTAGGTGCAATTATTACTCTCAGCAGTAGTTAGGTACCTACCTAGGCATCGCTGTCATTGAATTGAATTGAACACGAAATACGACAGCATATAATCAATCCCCCGTTGGTTGGGCTGATTGCTAAGCAACTGGTTCCCCTGGAATTAAACGTGCCTGTATTTGTGCATGTCTCATGATTACAGAGTACAGCCCGGCAGGACTCGGGGAGTCACACAAAAGACGCATTCGGTACCTAGTACGAAAAAAAGAGAGAAAATACTGAAACCATCAACTGATCCCGCATCCTTCCACGGCTCTACCGAATGTAAGGCACATGATTGAACTACTTGATACCTACGTCTCTACTAAGCAGATAGACTCCCACGACTGACCGACCGACCTACTGTACTTAGTCTATCTAGGTGTGGATATGACCCATCGCCAATGCCACTCGCTTGTACTTAAACGGAATCCCCATGATGCCAATCCCAATTACTTGTGCCGCTTTGCCGACCCACGACTTGGCAATTGATATCGAAATGGATCGTCGAGGTTTGCTTTTGGTCGCCACAGTAATAGTAACAGCCGATGGTTGATGCGAAAGGGCTTTCACCATCATCCAGCTTCAAAAGGCACTCAAGAGTACAGTACCTGAGTTAGGGGACAAAGAGACCTTTCAGAGAATCGCGTGACTTTACACAGCCCCAACATGCCATCGCCAGCGCCCGATTGATGTGCCAACCCACTGCTCTAGCGCACTTAACAACTTCCGCTTTGAGGCGTGAAAAGTGCACTTCTTACTGCATCGCCCAACGTGCAATTCGGGCATCCTTGGCATAATATGGAAGTTCGCTACGGCATACCTAGCAAAATAGAGAGGCTGGCTTCAACTATCTGTCACTAACGAAGTTACCGTAGTGTATCCAGGTCGTGTACAAGTACTTTGATAGATGATGAGCATCGTAATGGAAGACCCAGTGATCAACAACCTAGGTTACAGTATCTAGTGTAAGCCACGCCACATGGAATTCGAATTATTCCAGAACATTTCCGGATTAGGCACACCATTCCCGAATTGACTCCATCCAGCGCTGCATAACACCACCACTTGTTCCACCGCTGTCCGTTGTGACGTTGAGGTAATCACGATTAGTATATGCATGCAATGATGCAATAAGCAGAATCAAAACCCATCTGGTCCCTTTTTTGGTGCCTTTTACACCGCCATAAATAATACCAATCCAATATCCGGCGGTGCCAGATACGCCGTATCTACGCCGTATACTAGTATAGGCTAATTGACCAAAGCTTTTAGTCTAGGTTATGCTCAGCCTCGCACTGAGGAAAATACCTAGATCGAGGGACTAAGACTTCTCTTCAGTGCCGGAGATGCTCGGGAGCCGATTCTTAAGACACTACGTCAATTGAAATTTCAAGGCTGCTGACTTCCGTCATCTGTGTAACAGTCACACGTCCTGGGACTACATTTCCTCTCGTCGTTTTCCCTGTTTTTTATTTTGTTTCGTTTTGTTTTGTTTTGTTTTCTCTCCCCTACCTTCTTTCTGACATCTAAAAAGTAGTAGGTATCGCTCCGCTAAACAGTCTAAAAGCCCATATGTGTTGCTTCGCCGAGTGGCTGAGTGTGGCATATGAACCTTAGGCATCTCCGATGGACCAAGAACCTCGTAATGTACTGTAAGTGATCCTAAAATCCCGCAGTACAATTAGGCCCAACGCCATAAAGAGCACATTGCTTAGTCTCCACTACCCAAGATTTCGCCTTTCCCAGCAATAGAACTCGGTGTTCAAGGTGGTTGGGTCTTCTATTTGGTGGCTGTATCTACCACTAATTATTAAATAAGCCTACGATACTAGGCTAACTAGTGTTTGAAAATAACTACTTGATATTACGGAAGAAGCGAATATAGAAAGCCGCCTTGTCATGTATGCTAGACCCATTTCGCTTGCCACTGTAATTGGCGTAATAAAAATATCTAGGTAGAATCAGGGGCTGTAGTTGTCCTCTTAGATAGCCCCCTGAGCCTCTATCGATGTGCACCTAGCTGGATGGCATTGCCTCATCCTGGATTTCCCCTGTGGCTAACAAATATGTCGAGGACCTCCACAGCAAAAGTGACACGAGCCTACCAACCTCCAAGTATTTCTCATCTTTGTTCGTCATACGGAAGATGGAGGGCCCTGGGCGTAAGGGGCTTGAGCTCTTTTCACTCTCATTAAAGCTGGTAGGCACTCTATAATACGTCGAACTACCCGACCATCCCATGAATAGTCGCAGAATTAAAGGTGAAAACCACCCACTGGTATATCTCTCCTTGTCGATGTCTTTTATTGTATTCTTTTCTCTCTCTTTTCTTCTTTACTTCTCGAGTCTTATTATAGAGTTCTTGTTAAATCTCCCCATTCGATTCATTCTATATTGCTCATAACACGGTCTAGTATGCAAAGTCCCCTTTTACGAATACCCTTGCCACAGCTCGACAACTTCGGCAAGTTTCCCACGGAGTCCTTCTCAATTCGAGCGGCAATAAATATTGGCCATACTCCTGTTGTCTTGTATTAAGATAATAATAATTAAGGGATCTCTAACTAGTAATTATAATTTACAGCCGTCAATTCTTAGTCTTCTCTCTTCCCCTTTTTGTGCTTTGAGAGGCAACTGAAACACTAGTTACTGTAACCTATATTTGCTGATAAATTGAGACTTTAGTGGCCGCTTTCTGGTACAGTCCGGTGCTATGATAGATTTAATCATACTACTCATTCAACCTTTTAGTTCATCGCGATAGTACAAACTCCTTCATTTCATACTTCCATTCTCACCGATCAATAATTATCGCAGCATATTCAAATACCGTCTAGCTATTGTGCACTACAGCCAGGTCGGCCCCCTCGATAAGAAGCTGTCTGGCCACCTCGATGTAGCCGATTTAAGTAGTGTCCAGCAAGTTTCTAGTACAATAAACTGGTCATCTTTAAGCACAATACATTGCACGACTACTCAAAAACAAGGCGTAACCCGGGAAGTGAAGTGTCTTGTTCAAGGTGCTTGGGCTGCACATTTGGATGCTCGACTCCGGTATGATTTGTTAAAAACAACTTTGTGGCTGAACCTCTATTATCTCAATCTGATGTCCTCCTCTCTAATCTAGCAGCGAATAGCGCATTTAATTCCTGACCGAACTTCTTTTTTACAGTTTCTTTCATCCCTTCTGTGATCTCAATCTGTGCTCGCCCATCAAGTAGCATCTTCATTATGTCGTCCTTATGATGCCGATTTTGCGAAGCAGCATGGACAACACTTTCTGTAATCCTAATCTCTTCTCCTTTTTGATTAAGCAACAACTTTATTATTGCGTGGCTACAAATCTCATTTTCTGCAGTTTGCTTGGACAATGCTTTCTGTAATCTTAACTTCTTCTCCTCTTTGATCAAGCAGCAACTCTATGGCTTCTGCGCTATTTTCCGCGGCCGCTAAGACGACCTCTTCTATCACTTGGACCTCTTCTCCTCTCTGGTCTAGCAGCAACTCTATGGTAGTAAGTTGATTTCAAGTGGGTCATATTTTAGGACCCCGTCTCCGTGCTCGCAAAGCTCCATCTTTACAGAGCATTGGCCAGCTGCAACGTCTCGTACCGTTTCCATTGTGATTGCCATTTGTGTAATTACCATCCTCAGCCAATGCGTACACCGTGATTTCTGGTGGCATGCCCTCTGATGCCGAATTACCTTTGCCTTTGGAAGGCTGAGGAGAATATGGTGCTATAGTTATAACAACTGCGCTTATTTGTTTCCGCGTTCGATTCAAATGCCTGAGTAGGAATGCTGCACACTATCGGTAGCCTGCCTAGAGGCGGAGAGAATAAATAGAGAAGTGATCATATCATTTGATCAGCGAGTGCTAAATTATCACACGGCCAAGGCCAAGTGCCAGCCTTCCGTCAAGACATATAGATCTGAAAGCAATGACCATTGGTCGGCAACTATCACAGGACTCGCAAAGGTACATCAAAGGATGGATTAGGAAGCCAAGGGCCCTTTAGACCCAAGGAGAATTATTAGTTGAATATGAACACTGTTCTAAGCCCTTGAGTACAAGTCCTTGTCACATAAATGGCTTTGGTCGCTTGGCCTGACCCTCGCGTCAATATATTATTTCATCTCGAAGTATATAGACCGAAATTCTTCATACAACAACCATAGTCGGATAATATTGAGTAGAATTGTTCGAAAATCGTTCTGTAAGTTCGCAATAATAGTGTACAGTAGCATCATCAGATGCAAGGGCATACACATTATGAACCCCGAAGGCCATCATTCCATATAGTATACTGTAGTTCATCGCCGATACATATTTCCAAGTAAGCACCAAATTGAGCGAAGGTGGCCAGACTTGCTCATTTGATCTCATACTTTCTGAATTGACAAAAGGCACTCCCACTATCCTCTTTTTGCCAAGATGTAAGCTAGGCAGGGGTCCCACGGGCACTGCCCTCACGGGCACCCAACACCAAAAAACGCCCTCAATCACTTAAAACTATCTAAATTATTAAATTTAACTGCAATTGCCTAATTTTTAGTGTTTTTAATTAAAATATAGTCTTTTGCTTTTAATATATTTTTAATTGCTACTTCTGGCGGCCCGTTACTATTATTAAACATTTAGCAATCGGTAGCTTTGTTTTAGCTGTAGGTTTTTTATATTACGAAGTAATAAAGTAAAAAACCTAACGTTAAATATAAATAAGCCTATAAAGGGGTTTAAAGAATAAAAAAAATCGAAAAGAAATAAATGTGGTTAGTTTTACTATAATAGGCTAATTATATACTTTATTAATTTAAAACCCTAGGATTAAATATACGCCGGCAAAAGCCTACTTTTAATAAAGACGGCCGGCTATATTTTAATGCTGTACGGCTATTTTAAGGCCGAAGGTTTATTTTAATGCTGTACGGCTATTTTAGGGCCGAAGGTCTACCTATAGACTTAGCT
>NQIM01000511.1:0-28262 GCA_003426235.1 Xylaria polymorpha
GTTTCCGAACAGTTGTCCCTCTCGGACCCCAGAGGCAAGGCTCCGCGCCAGGTACGCGTGCCGCGATCACAAGAAAACGTGCATGCTGTCAATCACAACGAGCCTGTGGAGTGCGAAACAGCAAAGACAATCCATTGCAGCATACAAATAACACAACCTCGTTACTAGTAGAATCTCAAATTCCCTGGCGACTAAATCTATCCAAACCCAATTCCTTCCTAATCCTCGCAGCTGACTCACTGCCAAACAACCGCCCCATTAGCATACTTGATAAAGTACTTTCTCTGTCTGTTGCTATAGATCCAATCCGAATCCTCGCCACTTTCAGGTGCATACCATTCGTCGACCCCGTTTATTTGACGATACCATATGCCTTCGTCGCCCCACCAAACCCATTCCGACGAGCTTGACCCTCCAGTTCCCGTTCCAGAGCCCCCAGCCTCTCCTGCAGAGGATGAACCCTCCCCAGAAGTAGAGCCTTTGAATTCCTTCGCAAAATTGTCCCAGCCTACAGCAACGTCCTCTACTGACCCGTCCTTCTTCACATACATCACTCCCATGACAGCATGTGTCCCGCCGTGCTTTTCCCGCCAATGGCGAATGGTTGAATCAACTTTCCCAGCATTGGGCTGGATCTGGAACTTGTTGTAGAGTGTCCCATCCTGTTCTATCTCTCCATCATAATCCCAGCGTATACCGAGATTCTCCAGATCTTTCTGTTTCTTGGGGTACGCAGTCTGGCCGCGACTCACAGAAACGTTGGTTAGTTTCTTCGCAGCGTTGGTAGCTGCTGAACGAGCTTTGTCGAGAATTTTGTTCATGGCGACGGTGTCTTACTGAATGCTTCTGGCTCCCCGAGGAATGGTAGTGGATGACGTGGAAGTAGAATGGTCTGTAGGATCAAAGTGAAAGTTGGATAGAGATGGTGATGGGGTCCGGTTACGAAAGTTTGCCTCCCAACTTGAGTATTTCGATCAGGATTGAAACTTGCAGGGTGGGGGATGTATAATCGAACGTTGATCTGGTTGACGGGCGTATGAACATATTTTGAGAGGACAGCAATAGTTTACATAATTGAAGAAATCAACATGAACCCTTCGATATGGTACGCGCTCTCATGACTACCCAGACCGCCCAGCTATGGCTGCGACCAAGCATCTACCAATCATTATGGTCTGTAATGGAGCGTCATACATCCGACGAGACAACAACTCATATGCAAGAAGCCAGCGCTTCACGAAGAGCGCCCCAGCCCCTGTGCATGACTACTACTAGCTGGCAAGGCCTGGAGCAATGCAGCCGAATGGCGTGGCATTTGGGTGCTACGACTTGAGTGCGGCATCCATCCTGTCAATCACCACGACCACTCTGCTCGGCGCTTCTCACACACACCCCCGGAAGGAAGCGTCGATGACTCACATCGTATTGACTCTATCTGGAAAAGACCCAACAGGAGTAGGGTTTCGATGGTGCCACGCTTTGATGATGGATTCCAGTGCTCTACTTGTTCTTTTTCTGTTGGGCTTGGGTGGATTTATGAAGCAATAGCCAGTAGGCAAGATGTTTATCGTGTATCTAAATTGCAGTCTCAACATTCACGTGGCATGTTCTCTAACATCAGACGAAAAGTGACTTGAAATTGGGTAAGAACTGCATAAGTACGCCGTTGTAGAGACAACCTGGGCCATCAACCAACCCTTCTCCATTTCCTTCTTCCATCAAGCGCCTCCTTCAAATGCACCAGGTCTAGGTGATTGTAGCCGTGTCTCCAAGAGTGACCAGACCAATCACCTGTCCAGGACTTGAGGTATTTTACTCTCTGCAGTTAAGTACTAGCCTGTGCTCATTAACCTTTATTTGCCCCGTCCTATGTGTACCTGACGTACATCTGAATGCATGCGCCCCATGCGACATGTTTGTCTGCAAAGATTGGGAGCCCCATTTAAAGCAGGCAGGGCGTAGTCACACAGACTTGATTGGCAGTCGTTCCCTCTGGTGTTGGAGGGGGGTGGGGTGATTTGAACTGGTGGGGTCGACATCACCATCTACTCTTCGCGCATCCACGCTCACTTCCACCGAGCCAGTAACACCTATAATGAGGTCACGATGGCAAAGTGACCAGGAGCCATTTCTTAATTGCCGTTCCAGCCGCCCGCTGCATGACCCTGACGGCGCAATTCGAGCTCCGTATTATAGTACTGTTTTGTTGGTTGGTGCCGCATTTAGCTTACTTTGGCCAATCCCTAGACAGTATTATCCCTAACAAAAATGGGGAGGTTGGGAATGCGGCTCCGTTTTGCTAAACGTGCGGCGTAGGCGCAAGAGGACTGTTAGCAGGGGTTAGACCTTTGGTTAGTTCCCCGCTAATAGAATTTCTTTATTATTAAAAATTTGTTGCCGAGAAAGTAGGGTTTTAGATTAAAAGCTTTTTGTTTTTCCTTGGGCCAATTATAATATTTTTTAATTAGTTTACTTTAATAAATTTTATATTGTAAATTATAATTTATTTTATTAAACGTTAATAAAGGTGTTTAAAAAAAAAGGTTTTATACCTTTAATTTCGGGATTAACCTTAGCTTTGATTATACCCCCCCTAAGCTCCCCATACTTTTGCTGTAAGGTTAATATGCCCTAATTTGGTAATAGCTTGTTGTAGCTAGATGATCTACCATTATCCTTGAAAGTGGATTCGATTCCCCGGAAAGACCCTGATACTTTTCTACCAGGGCCCCCTGTAAGCCTCAATGCTTACCACAACCATAGCTAGCCGCATGTTAATGTAGGTAGGATTCGAAAGTTAGGTCGAGTGAGGGGTAAATGTTGATAAAAAATCATCCTTGTAAGAGCCTCATAAGGGTCCTTACGGTGGCCGCAGCTGCATGCTAATCTAATGCGCGTGACATTTCTCCTTTTCCTCGAGAACACCTATATTCATGTCTCGCGTTACAGCGCATCATATCAGGTCGCATGCGTAAGAGATGCTGAAGGAAGAAACGTGCATACTAACTAAAACGTGCGCAGTCCTGTCTAGGTTCGTCCTGCGTCCTTCGTCTAGATTATCCGACGTAGCATCTAGCATGTAATCTGCAAGCATATCCGTAAGAACACCAGATCTTTCGGGTTTTGAGCACCATCAGATTTGAACCCCCATATCAAAGTTTCGCGAGCCTATTTCGGACTGTATAAGCTTATCTGCATACCATGGCGCATCCTAGCTAGGCAGGCTATGGGATTTTCTTCCCTCTCCTTATAGTTGCGTCTCGGAAACACTAATCACTTTTCGGATTCTTAGTTGGCACTATTCATACCCGATTGGAGGGAGCCAAGCTTGAGGGCTCCTATCCTGAAGTGTTACCCGTTAGAGCGCATTCGCATCTGTCAATAGGAAACTTACCTTCCATCGTAGGCTAAAATAGCACTCCCGTTGTGTGACAGGGGTTTGTGTGCAGGGGCTTGGAAAGGCATTCTTATTGTATAATTAATGATCTTCTGCGCCGCAATCAAGGGAGCCATATGGATATAGCTCCCCTTCCACTGGGCGGGCGATCTGCAGTCTCCACGCCTGAATATCTAAAGCTACATCGCCAGCTTCGCCGATGTCGCAGCTGCCCGTGTCAGAAGATTAGGTAGTTGCGGAAGCGATCGGTATCGGCAGCTTGACGATTGTATGATTATATACACTGATATCGAGTATCCTAGGCCCTCGGTATTCGTGGGTGCAACACATCGCTTTACACACCATACCATCACCAACCTCTTCACTAGTCGCCCTTTTGGCATAATGCGTAGTCACACTGAAATAATCCTAGATGTGTGGCAGCATCTAGATGCTCTCGTCTCGGTGGAAGACTCGAAGCCTATTACACTCACCGGTCACAAATTGACGATTCCAGATATTGTAGCAATCGCACGGTGGGCTATCCTCTACTCCTCTAGAGAGCGTTGCAAGTATAGGCCTACCGCTAATCAATACAATAGCTATAATGTGGTTACGGAAATTAGCAACACTGCGCTTGAGTCTATGGAACAAAGCCTTTCGGCGCTTCAAAATGGACTTCGAGACGGGCATATCATATACGGTAATAACCCTTCTCATAAGCCGCACACGAATGATCACTAACTTCCATCGTCTATAGGTGTGAATACCGGTTTTGGAGGGACTGCGGATGTCCGCACAAGGAAAGTTGTTGAACTTCAGCATGCGCTAATCAGAGAACTACACTATGGCGTTCTTCCGCCTGGAAATAGAGATCATCACACTTTACTACAAAAGTCATCTTTAAGTAAGCATCGCTATGATCTTCTTCTCGATGGCGGGAGCGATTCTTCTTTCATGCCTTGGTCTTGGACACGCGCGGCCATAGCCATTCGCATCAACTCCTTGATTTCTGGATACTCGGCAGTCCGGCCGATTATTGTTGAAAGAATGCAGGATCTGTTGAAGTATAATATTATCCCTATGATCCCTCTCCGGGGCAGCATCTCGGCATCTGGCGATCTAAGCCCATTATCTTATATCTGCGGGGCCATTTCAGGGAAATCTACCATTCGGGTGCTGTCAAATAACGTGGACGCCGAGTACGCAGACACGGCCTTCGCTGATGCTGGCCTAGAGCCAGTTAAGTTGCAAATGAAGGAAGGGCTTGCCAGTGAGTGATGCCTTAGTTTCACCCCCCGGTTCACAGGGATTCCCAAGCGCAGAAATTCCCCATTTATACAAATAGTTCTGGAGATGCCTCCCGTGTGCTTTCTGGCTTCAGATTCACGTGCTACTGACACTGGACAAAAGTGACGAACGGAACGGCAATATCAACTGCTGTAGCCGCTTTGTGTCTTTATGATACCCATACACTAGCTCTCTTCGCTCAGATCATGACAGCTATGACCGTTGAAGCCTTGAACGGCACCACCGAGAGCTTTCACAGTTTCTTCTCTGAGAGTCGTCCGCATCCAGGGCAGGTGGGTAATATCTTGCATTAAAGGAAGTTTGAAGGCTGACGTTTAGAAAGACTGAATGCGCCAGGAATATACTCTCCTTCTTGAGGGATTCTAAACTCACCAAGATCAATGACGGCGCCAACTCGTCGCTACGCCAGGATCGGTATTCAATTCGGACCGCGCCACAGTGGCTTGGTCCGCTGTTAGAAGATCTTGTTCTAGCCCATCAACAAGTCTCTATCGAGTGCAACTCAGCCACCGACAATCCACTTGTAACCCCCGAGGGAGAGTTCTTACACGGTGGGAATTTCCAAGCCAAGTCGGTAACATCCGCCATGGAAAAGACCCGGCAGGCCGTCCAGGGCATCGGACGCATGATATTCAGTCAATGCACCGAACTGATGAACCCGGTCACAAATAGGGGCTTGCCCCCAAATCTAATCGCCGAAGATCCGAGCATTTCTCTGATATTCAAGGGTACTGACTTAAATATTGCTGCACTGACAGCTGAGTTGGGGTTCCTCGCTAACCCTGTCAACCACGTCCAAACGGCGGAAATGGGAAACCAGTCCCTGAACTCTCTAGCCCTCATCAGCGCCCGTTACACTCAAACCGCCAACGATGTTCTCGCGCAATTGATTGCGGCACACTTGGTTGCTGTATGCCAGGCTTTAGACCTCCGCGCCATGAACATGCAGTTCTTAGATCTCTATCAGTCCCAATTTAGGGGACTGCTTGCCGACCACTATGCCGCGGCCGGTGAGTCGAGACTATCTTCAAACGGAGTATATTTGACCACAAACATATTGTCATCGCATGCGAATGACCTGTCGGAGCGTGTCATTTCCGAGCCTCTGTTTAGCACACCAGATAACGGATCTGCTTCGTCTCTTCAAGAACTGAACAAGGCTCTTTGGAGTCAACTTGTGGTTTCCCTTGATACGACAGCAAGCATGGATGCTTCAGAGCGTTTCGGCGTTGTTGCAAAATCTCTACGCCCAATTGTGCTTGACAACCCTGCCTTCAACCAAGACCCAAAGCTTGTCAGTCGGCTGGCGACCTTTACTGATGCGCTTAGCGTCTCGATGCATGACGCATGGTGCGCGAATAGAGACGCTTACCTAGTACATGGAGATGCAACACCGGTGCTTGGTAAAGCATCAAGAGCCATATACACTTTCATACGCCAGACTCTTAGAGTGCCCTTGCTGTCAACAAGGAACTTGATGACTCCCACTCTTGACGAAATGGAAAGTGGACTCGGGGTGAACGGCACACAGGCGCCGACCGTGGGCTCATTCACAGGAGCGGTATACCGTGCTTTGAGGGACGGCTCACTAATGAAAGTAGGGATAGAAGTCTTGAAGACCTGTGTGTACTAAAAGACTGCCGGCTCTTCTAAGGGTGAATTAGACTTAGATTACTCATGATATATTAGTATCACTCGTGCGGGCTGGCGCTTATACAGCCTAGATAACTTTGTATCTACGATATACACTCCGATCTACCCCAGGAGATCTTTTACCGTGCCAAAGGTCTGATACCAAAACTCGGGATCGTAGAGGCCAAGCACGAGAACAGAAATGTTGGGGGGGTATCCGCAGGGACTATGTAGTAATCGTGGTATCTCGTCTACATCTCATGTTAAGTCGTAGCTGCCACACCTGAAGGCTGAAAAATGATAGTCTCTGCCAATAGTCGATCCCGGAAAGCTGAGATGAGGCCATTTGATAGCGTCTGTGTAGGTCAACGCAGTTAAGAACTGTGTAACGAAATGGCCCGACGCTACCTGGCCACGGAGGCTCGCCGACTTATACCCACCCAAGGCTAGGATTAATTTCCTAAACAAACGAGGAACTTTTTTATTATAAGGAACGCTAAAAAATCCGATAAGAATCGGCGAAGCCAGTTAAAAAGCCAAAAGAGTGAGCGAGAACGAGTAAGTGTCAGGCATATTACATTACCATTTCGTCCTTTACTTCTCTTCTTCTTTGACAACTAAATCCATATCGAGGTACTCCAACTCAATGATTTCCTCTCCTTTATTGCAAACTTTCATTTCCAACTTTCCGAAGCATTTGATGAATAATACGGAATATTTCTACGCCTCTCATGCTCTCGTACTTAAGTAACTAACCTTAGGTTAGCTGACAATGGCCCCCTTGTCAGAATTAACCACTAGACCAAATAACCAAAAGATTGGCTGTAATATTGCTTATTTGCTTGATTCTATGTAAGTGCTTATATCTGACACTCCCCACAGTACCCCAGCCTCTACCTCGCCTGCGTTTAGTTGACCCACCTCGTCCTCCAGAAAATGCCCGATACGGCTTTCTTGGCAGAGGTCTTCGTACTTCTGTGTGAAAGACAGGTATATAAATACCTACAGTAAAGTAAGAAGTAGGCAGCTAGGTGATCCTTTTTCGTTCCAACATTTATCTGATTCTATTTTACACTTCTAGCACGCTTAGTAGTTTTCCAGCTCAATATTGTATTTAACGAGCCGAGACACTAGCTGCACGCTGCGTAACGACCGTCCGACGCATCATCAGCACCTGCATACTTGCATTCCAGAAACAATCCGTTCAGTCAGCAATGGCACTGGCAAAATTCAAGAGTCAGCTTGAGGCGTCCTCGTACCACGCCCCCGGTGGCGGTGAGCTCTACAAGCCACTACGGGAGAAGATAGTGACCCAGGCACTTGCCCAGGGATACGATGAAGCAACGATGATGGAGCACGGTGTGGTATGGGCGGACGACCAGGACCCGTGGGGCCACATTATGAACGCCGGGTTCCCTCACTACTCTTCGGCATGCAACTTCCGCCTATTCGAGAGCTTCGAGGAGCACCTAAAGGATAAGTTCCCGGACCTTATGAAGGCGCGGGGCATCGGTGTCATTGTCAAGTCCAGCACTATCAACATCAAGAGCCCGGTATCGTACCCGGACTCGGTAAGTACCTGGGCATGTAACAAGCCAGACCTTCTCTCCTAATAATTTGCCAGATCATCGTCGCGAATAGGATCGACGAGGTGAAGGCCGATCGGTACCACGTTACGACCACAATGTGGTCCTTAAGACAGCAGGTTCCTGTTGCCGAGGCGAACGGCTGGGTAGTCTTCTTCGACTACGCCAAGGGAAAGCCCGCGAACCTGATTGAAGCAGGCGGCGTGTACGCGAATCTCCATGCAGCACTGTCTGACAAGGCCAAGGTCATGAACCAGAAAAGAGCAAAATGGGAAGAAGCACATCCTAAGAAGCCCAGGGGCCCGAAATTATAAACTGTTTTATTAGTGGCTTCTATTAACGCCCTCAGAGCGTTTCTCGTGCCACACAACAAGGGGCTATTAATTAGACGACGATGAACCAGCTACCGGACGGTGTGCTTGTGGTGGTTTCGCTGTAAATATATAGGTGCTAGGACCCTCTTAGATCTCGGGGAGGTTGAGGCCTCAATTGATTTATAATTTGAGTTATCACTATTGCAATCCTAGCTGTGAATGAGTCTTTCTATTCACTCAATCCTCCTAGTCGCCGAACGATCAGCCACATCCTTCATTGATACGTACTACAAGAGCAACGCCACGCTGACGTACGACTGGGAATTCTAAATTAAAATTGAAGAGCCAAGCAGCCATGCAATGGCCATCGACCTTCTAGCTGGCCACGATTACGCCAGGAATTGTCCCATTCCATCTTTGAAGCTCTCCACGCCCTATCGCCGGCGACGGACAGGGCTAAGACATGACCTTCTTACCCGACGAGCTACCCTCCTTCGAGTATGTTATGCTGGTAGCCCGCTTCAAGAAGCCCTACCCGGCGGATAGTCGGAACGCATTACATATGTTCGACCGCGAGGCGTTGCCGAGGAAAAGACCTGACCGGCCTGGGTTTTCAAATCGATGAGCCCATTGCGATATGCACGAGATGGGTGACGCAATTGATGAAAGTTCTTCGATGAGACCCCTTGACTTTGGATATTTTTCAAGGCACTAGAAACACGACACTTAACTAAGTAGCCTACCAAACGATCTCTCATAGGTAGGTTTTAGGCGAATAAGTGTCGCGAATACATGATCCTCTATTACAGACGGACAGACAAGGGTTCACTCCGCACGACAATCACACCAAAAGGGACCCCAAGAAACTCGCGTCGATCTCAGTGTAGATAGAGAATTAATTCAAGATCGACCCCGACTAAAAACTACCTACCTACCACGAAACAGGGAAAGGCAACACAGCAACCCCCCGAGACCCATCCGCACTACGAGCTCGAACGCCAAAGACAACATTATCCTTACTAAGATCAAGAGTAACCTGATTGACCAAACCAACATCAACAACATCAGTCCAAAACGGCGCCGCCGTCGACCTCCAGACAACCTCATACGCAGCGACGCCTCCCTCGCCAGCCAGAGGCGGATCCCAATACAAGGTACTATCATTCGTAAGCGCCGTGGTATTAACGCGCACGTTGGTAGGCATCCCAGGGGAATTCGCCAGACTCCACAGCGCAGCCCCGTTAACGCGGGCGACGCGCGCGACGAAGGCGAAGTCGACGAACTCGACGAGGTCGCCGTACTGCGTGCCGTCGTCCAGGACGCGCACGTCCTGGTGCTGGTGGGCGAAGTTCTCGCTGGGCTCGGTGAACCGGACGGCCGGGTACCCGGCCTCGAGGAAGGGCCGGTGGTCGCCGCCCCGCAGGTACCGGTCGAGGCGGTAGATGACGGACACGTTCATCCGCGTGGAGGGGTTCTCGGCGACTTCTTTGATGAACCGCGCCAGGTTGCGCGCCGGCGTGTCGTTCTCGCCGCCGATCTGCAGCCGCGTCTCGCGCTTTGTGCTGCTCTCTACGGTGATCGGGGGTAGGCCTTGCCCGAAGAGGCGGATCACGTGCGGGTCGGAGACCCCGTCGTCGCCTTTGGGGGAGCCTACTATGTCGTTTGTAAACATGCCTTCGACCTGCGGTTTTTGTTAATCCATGCAATTATACCTAGACACAGTTTGTTGTTGTAGATAAGTAACTTGGGTAGGCATGTTATTGCTGTCACGTACGTTGACTCTCGGGGTGCTGTTGGCGTACGTCTGCGCCAGGAACTGAGACCCGTACAGACCCTGCTCCTCACCAGCCACGGCGACGAAAGCGATGCTCGCCTTCGGGATCGGGTACTTCGGCCTCGACATGACCCTCGCAAGCTCCAGGGAGACGGCCATACCCGAAGCATCGTCATCGGCACCCGGGGCATCGCCCTCGTAATCCAGGATATTGGTGTTGCGGGTGTCGTAGTGGCCCGAGACGACATACACCCTGTTCTCATCCGTGCCCTTCAACGTCGCCACGACGTCGCTGATGCGCGTCGCGAACGTGACGCGGTTCCCGTCCGGCTGCTGGATGTACCCGATCGTCTCGACGCTCAGCCGGCCGTCGCTCGCGTCGGCGTATTTCTGGAACTCGGCGTGGATCCAGTCGCGCGCGGCCCCGATGCCCCGCGTCTTGGACGTCTGTGTCGACAACGTGTGTCGCGTGCCGAAGGACACCAGCTTCTTGATGGTCGCTTCGATGCGCTTGGGGTCTACGAGTGCGAGGATCGAGGCTAGGTCCTCTGATGGTTGCTGTGGTAGGTTGGCCTTGCCGATGGTGTTGGGTGGCCAGCTTGAGGCTGAGCAGGTGAACGTCGGAGACGCCGCTGCGATGTCATCGTGGCCGTATATGATACCTGCCGGGTTCCTCGATGTGAACGGTATAGCTGCTGCCAAGGCAGCTTGGAAAACCACTAGCTTAGACCACATTACGACCGTGTGTATCCAAGACTCTTATTGAATATGAGATGGTGAGGTTTTCCTCACCGACAGGATTCATTCTCTCCCCTTCTCATAAAGAAATTCCCGGCGGACCAGAAGTCTACAGGCCTGGAACCTCATCGATTGGGTTCCCCGTCCGTTACATCCCGGAAGGGAAGCCAAGCCTTTGTTCCTACGTTATCACCAGCAATTGTCCAATAGGATCAATGCAATTGGCAGAAGTCTGGTGATAGCAAGAGTGGTAACATCTGCACGTCATGTAAACAAAAGATGCTATTCTGTATAGGGAAGCTCGATGCAGATTGAGAGAGGGGTTGGGGATAGCACGGAATATCTACTCCTCTCTGAACCGGTGACGATTTGGGGTCATCAAAACACCGGGAATACCATCGGAGCAACGCCGCGAGAAATCAATGCGAGTCTTGGATTGGAGGGCTTTTGATATTTTGTTGTTCTTTATTAAGTATATTCAACAGTATCTAAACCAAGCCGCTTTGCGAGTCGCATGTTGCGCCAAAACGCCTTTCATTGCACGGGATATGGCAATGCATCCAGCCATCCTCCAAACCCGCTCAATCCTCCCCGCCGCCATGGGTAGACCGCCCGCCCGTTCAAAAATAGGAAACCCAAAACGAATGAGAGAAGCAAGTCATTAGGAACTACAATATGCTATGAGATTGCTCATAACCGTAATAGTGCTTCGTGATATTGGATGGGATAAACAGTAGAGATCTTCAGTACGCCCGCTCGGTGATGTCTTGGCCGAGGAAGATAAGAGTGTCGTCTCGCGCGGTCGGTTCTATCGGTATAGGATGAAGCTTTGAAGTTGCGATATGTGTTTCTATGTGAAGCGTCGCTGGTTTGGATAAGATGATAGCCCGCAGGACTATGGAAGTGAAGGGGTGGGTCGGCGGGCGTCAGTGGAGGCAGTACGGGTTGACCGTAATCTTCATATTCATGCCATCAAGTCGTGCCGTCTTGGTGCGCCCGTGGAAAGACGTCCAAGGAGTCGTTAGATGTATTGAGGACTCAGGTCCTCAGAAGTCACGCTCAGGCCATGTAGTCATAAATCAACGCCGGGGCTAGGCTTCTGCAAATGCTTGGGCTTGCCAAGCGTCAGCTGGCCCAAAGACAGTGTTCTAGCAGCTCGTTTCCTGGAGCCATCGTCCGTGTCATCGCCGAAGTAATCCTGAATCGGCTGTTCCTCGTGCGGTGTTCTAAAGGCATCCGAGTTGTCTACGCTCGCGCTGGGGGGTTCCTCGTCATTTTCGTCATCATCGTCGTCGTGCTCAAACGTCGATACGGGTACGTCTATACCTGTCGATGTGTTGACATGAAGCTTGTGCGTCGTTCGCGACATCATGTGCACCATCTGGGCTAATTGGGTGACACGAATTTCGAGCGCGTGTCGCGCAGTCTGCTCAGTGTCAAGTAACGTCCTTAACGTATTGTAGTGAGCGGAAGTCAGAGCGTCAGACGCATCTTTTGGTAAGCTGGGCATGCTAGTCGTACCCCGAATAGTAACACCTGATATCGGTCGTGATGTTCCTCTCGTGGGTGGGTGAATGGAACCAATGAAGGTCTTTTCGTCCTCGAAGGACATATTCGACTGTTCGGAAACGCTGTAACTCGGCGAAAGCGGATCGACATCAACAGGTACACCCTGACGAATCGACGACTCTACGGCGGGAAACCCCGTTATTGCATGTATAGGAGCACCGGGCGCCGGATGACCGGCGGTAGAATAATTATCGATACCCGGCACCACTTGGAAGAGCTGAGAAACAAGCCTCTCGAGTTTCTGGTTCTGCACCTCTAGGGTTGCGACACGGTCTTCCAAGGTTGCTGCCTGCGTGATGCGCATATTGGTCATAGAGCCGAAATTGAAAGGTTCTGGTGTGTTGATTGGCTGGGGTTCCTCCCGAGTCTCTGTTATCGGGTCGGCCTGCTCGGTTGTCGCAGGCTCTTCGCGATTGGATATCGATAGATCAGGGGACAAGGCTCCCAAGGTCCGGCTCGCTCTCCAGTACCGGATCTCCGCACTCCGTTTCCTGGCAAGTCCGTGCCCTTCAGAGACCTCTGGTAACTGCGACAAGCTCCTTGATCTCCGACGAGGTGTAAAGTAGTCAACTGAAACAGCACGGCCGATAGACTCGGGGTCATAGTCATCGATTGTATCATGGCCCTGGGCGCTTGCTGGTCTAGGGGATAGACCCAGGATGTCGGTGCAATCATCTCGTAATTTTGAGTTAATCGGCCCACCGGACGTTGTGGCGGCTCTCCTTCTCAGAAACACTGAATCTGACTGAAGCGAGTTGCGGGCGCTGTGAATTGCCATATAATCGTCTGGCCCGATCGAATGCGACCTCAGCGCCTTATTGAACTCCGTAACGGGCAAAGACGCTGATCGTTTTGGTTCGGTTTCCAAGTCAGCTGGGTCTAGTTCCCCAACCACCGGGTCCTAAGCCGCAAGGATTAGTCATTTTCGACGACGTTAGAGGTTATTATATGAGATCTAAAGCACTTACGCTCCGATGGTGATCAACCGGTGGGCTACCATGAGGTTCGGATTCGGAAGCTGAACGACTACCCCGCTTCTTGTTGCGTTTCTTGAAGAGTTTGCCGATGGCTGTCCTGAAGGATGACTTCTTCCGAGAAGGTGATGCTGAGTCCGTGGCTTCGCTCAAGGTGGAATATCTTACACCGCTCGAGCGGTTGGTGCGCCGTCGTGCGTGGGTTGAGCTCGTCGAGGTGTGGCTTGGCCCGGACCGGGCAAGCAAGTTCTTGTCCTCGCGGCTGCCATTAGAGACGGTGCTTGTCGATGCAGCTGCGGAATGTTGCTGAGTTTCCGGTTCGAGCTGCGCCGGTGTCTCTTCTTCAGTGATGCTGGGCCCGGGGTTCCTAGCCGAAAACTCGTCATCGGGGATTGGAATAGGCCCGCTAATATTACCACGGATGTTCGAACGTGGCGGGGGTCCAGATCGGCTTCGACCGGCGTTTGACGCGGACTTAAATAGTCCCATCGTGGCCAGAGTCAAGACAAAGAGCTTTGTGTTGTTGACCCGGCGAGGCCTTTAGATGAGGCACAAGACGATGGATGGAAAATCGGTAAATAAGCCCAACGACCAGCAACCCATCATCGCTCTCTAAAATGCCACTCTCTCTCTCTCTCTCTTTTGGATAATTCTGAGAGGATATCGTCCAGCACTCCTCAGCAGCGCGCATCGCTAGCAATGCGGATAAATGAGACACAGTCGTCGTTATTCGAATCAGATAGCCCGGAAGGCCAACATAAAGTCACTCCATGATAATGACAAAGACAGGCTCAAGAGGGATGGGGCCCCAAGCCCATTTATGAATACCAGGTAGGTAGGTAGGTAGGTAGGTTACTATGTAGGGGGAGGCGAGAGGTCGCTCCCGCCGTGGCCATGGCATTGGGCGTTGCAACGAGCCTCTGCGACGGTTATGCAGAGTGTGTGAATCCGGTCTTGGGTGCCGTATTCACCTAGGTAGTTAGCCCATCTAGTGGCTTTATGAAACATGCAAGCCGCAGCACCGTTGGCCAGAAAAGAGCGCCATCTAGGACGGTGGGCAGGCAGGGGAGCGGACAAAGGCACCAGGGGGTTTAGGTCGGATGACGAATGACGAGGTAACTCCAAGCCCTTGCTTGGACCTGCATACTATGCCACCTACCTATCTACGACTTGTGGGTGGCGCGAGGTCCGTGTCCTCACCAAGAGTTGATTCATTACCTGGATTCCGGAATCTCAATTGGCTTTCATTGGCCTATAGAAGGACGAGGAGCGTTTTTTGTAACAGAGAGAGTCTGCCAATGGTTGAGGGTTGAGGGTTGAGGGTAGAGGGATGACGGTATCTTTCACATGATTGCTAAAGAGTGAGAGAAACACGTCAAAGATTAGATCTACTCAAGATTAGTGGTTGGTTGGAATCGAAGCTAGGTACACTACCTACAGTACCTACAGTACAGTAGGTACTATAGCGACGCTAAATATAGCCGCACCTGGGCAGTTGTAGTGTACTACCTACCTACTGTGCCTACCTACACTACTACCTAAACCTTAGGTAGGTGCTCTGGCATTTTAGTCACTGTATTAATTGTTAGCTGCGGTGTTAGTCAGGGGGTGCCCTTGCATCACGACGAATGCAGAGCAAGGGGGGATTAGATGTACTAGACGGAATTGATCTTAGGTCAGCTCTGATAGTATACTTTTCAATTGAATCTATAGAGCTACTAGTCGATGACTACGACTGAATAGGCACATTTGTTTACCTACCGGTACATCAATACTGTAGCATACTTATAAGTGTCAGTATGTCACAGGTGGACGGAACTCTCTAACACTACACACTACACTAGGTTACCAGTGCAGTGGACAGTCTAAAGCATCAAACATCGGGGCATTGGCAAGGCAAGGCAAGGCAAGCACTGTACAGTACATACTATCCTATATAAATGAAACCGGTACCCGTATGCAATGACTACTACAGCGACGACCCCCTTTTTCCCAGACGAGAAAAAAATGCCTAAACCGTGCGGTAAGCGCTGCAGCGGTTACATTTTATTGTGCCCATTTTGCATTTTGTGCATCGAATCCTGCGCGGTGCAGGCTCCTGTCACAATAACTCTGTCTGGCCTACCTAACCTCTCACCGAAAAAAAACCTTCCCAACGCGCGCCACACAGCTTCTAGGGTTATCCATCTCTTGGGTTGCACCAGAGCTGTGCAGTACATTGGTGCCTCTGGTAGGTCGGTATTCTAATGCACGATGCACACCAATCGGTGTGTCTCGTGCGCCAATATACTATCACATAGATGCTGTCACGCGGTAGCAGTAGTATAGATATCCCTCTACCCACGCAGGGGGGAAAGGGTATTTTCGGCTTAATCAAACCGAAATACTCAAGCATTCCATGTCTGCGTCAGGCACTGCTTACTTAAACAGCAGGTCAGTACTGTACTGTAATTGAAATCGCTCACCATTTTGGGGCGCTTCGAGATTCTTCATGGCAGGGCATAATCGAACCCGGTTTGGGAGAAGAGGCGCGGATGGTTTGATCTCCCACCTGCCCATAGGTACCTATTCATTACAGACAGTAGGCAGGGCATCCTCGTACAGGCTGGGTAGGTACACTAGATCTCCCATCGAACAGGCGACCTCCCCCTGTCGGGGTCATGTGCGTCCCGTCATCTCCGCCTCGCCCGCCCGCCAGCCAGAGCGTGTAACTCTCAGAGCGTCACAACCCAGATCCTGTGTTTAAAAATACTACCCCCTTAAAGTCCTTGTTGCGGGGGGACTCCGGTCACAACCAGGACATACCTACCGGTACTAACCAGGCTGTGTGTCCACTGCAAAACAAGACGGGCGTGATGGAATCACCTAGTTATCCCTCGCCCCCAATTCGGGCTGTTTTGATGCGACCAGTGAGTGTGCTTGGATCTCGGATGGGGTTCACATACCGTAGCGTACAGTAAAGAAAGAGCTTATCTCGTTGCGCTACGCCACTCGTGTCGAAGGAGAAAGCCCGTTTGGCTAATCTCGGCGCGGGTTGATTCGCCCGACACATCCGAGTCTCGATGCCCCGCGCGCGCCCTCCAAGCGAGCTGCAAGGCCAAAATCCCATATCGGGTCTCGCCGCGTCCATCTGGGGCCAATCCACTGTCGCCGTCCACTCAGGAAACGAGATTTATACTATGCTCTTAGGAGCAGCGTGTCTTAGGTATGCAGCGAACTGTTGAAGTGCCGCGAGTGGACGAGCGGCAGCAACAGCGCGCTGCTGCTGCATCATGTATATGCATATATTAATGTAGGACTGCCTAAGAATAAACAAGAATCCTTCTATACAGACGCCCAGAAATTTACTTGTCAGGGTCGGCCCGTCGATTTGTGTACAGTATGTGACGGCTATGGATACCAGAGTGGGCGTCCGAGGGAGCTGTCAAAATAAAAAATCCTGCTCTAATGTTGCAACACGTGTTCGGAGGATTTCCCACACGCCGCTAGGACAAAGAACACCTCTAAGATCGTGGACTACAGTGATTCCCTGGGTTAGATAGATAAAATATAGCACGCACTTCCGAGACATACGCCAGTACGATAGGTTGCCTTAGTATATGAGCTCGACTATTCGCCAAAACTCTAGGTTAGCGCGTGATAGTATAGACTTCGACTTCAGCCAGAAGAGCTAGTGTTAGAGTATAGGTAATCAATCAATCGGCATTCTAGAAAACAAGTCCTACGGTGCGGCCCCACGACGTAGAATCTGAAACCACCAATGGAGAAGCGATAGCATCATCGTCTGATCTCCGCATACACCCCTGTATGATGCTAACTAATTAGGTAACCATTTACACTACAGTACGTTGTAGGGCAGATTCGGAGACAGTGTTAAGTTTCAATTATTGGCAAGGGTTCATTCGCCCACACGGAGGGGTCCCCTTGCCCAGACACTAGAAGTGCCAGCCAAACATGTGGGTTGGTGATGAGCTGCCAACAGGGAAGACTACGTTACCTAGGTAGATCTAAGTAAGTACTGTACACGACAGCATACTGTACTCAAGAAGGTGACAGGTAGGTACGCCGAGCGTGATCTACTCAAATCATTGCATGAAAGCTGGCGCGGGCGAGGCTGCCCAGTCAATTGTGAATGGCCCGTTTGCGCCACCAGCTGAACCGACTTATGCCGCCTCGATGGACGACGCATCGACGTAGCGGAGATCCGCATGATTCTCGAGCCAGTCCATCCAGTTGCTGAGGAACTTGCTGCCTCTACACATGTCGGAGAAGAAGACGGGGTCAGAAACCTGCTTCCGAGCGCACGGGCGTAGAAGAAACGGGGGAACCAGCGAGAGAGTGACAAGTGGCCTGCTTACCTCTTGACGGTGTCCGAGTCGCCCACCACGACTAGTGAGCGCTTTGGTCGCGTCATGGCGACTATCATTGGCCATTAACCTCCGCATCGGCGTATAAGAAGCTGCGGCTGCTGTTGTATGCAGCCAGCCGCCCCCAGAGGCAGAGAGGGTGGTTGGACTCACCGTTCAATCGGCGCTTCTCGCTCAGGAACCCGACCTCGCCGTCGGCGTTGCTCCGAACCAGGCTGACGATGACGGCCTCTTTCTCGCGGCCCTGGAACCCGTCGACTGAGCCGAGCTCGATGCCGGGAAAGGCGTCCTTGAGCGGGGCCAGGAGCCCGAGCTATTCTCCCACAGGGGGCCACGTCAATGCCGGCAAATACGAACGTTCATGCACCTCTCACACGAGGACATCTAACGACGACCAAAGGAATGGTAGCAGCCTCACTCACCTGTGCATTATAAGGCGTGACGACCGCGATGTCCTCGGGCTTTACACCGGCATTGACCAACTTGCCGACGTGCCGTCGCACCAGCGCAGCCTCCATCTCATTGCTTTTGCTCTCCCCGTAAAGTGATCTGATGCTGCCCTTCTTGCCCGTGTCCTCCTCCTCGTTCTTCTCGGGAAAGTCGCCACCCTGCGTGTCAATGAAAATTACGGGTTCGTTAGTGTCTTCCGTGTCCTCCACCGCATAAGGCAAGTCCTTGAGCAAACGACCCTTGACGGCTTCCGCGGCTATCAACTTAGACTCGTACAACTGGTCGGATGGGAACCGCATAATGGTCTCATGCATCCGATACTGTGTTGTAAGCATTCGTTTAATGGACGAGCCATGCAGCGCCAATAACCTGTCAAATAGTGTAGTTTCAAGGACCACGCCCTTGATAATGCTCTCCCCTTCCTTGATTTTTAGCTTTATTTTGGAATTCGTTGACTTTACGGTAGGCGGTAGCTGAAGGTGGTCACCCGCACAGACCGCCTTCTTGGCCGCGAGCAGAGGAACCCAACATTGCGCTTCCAGTGCCTGGCTCGCCTCGTCGATGATGATGACGTCGAATTGCTCGTTTTTGAGTTGGTATCCGCCAGCACCATGCAACGTAGCCAGGACGACCTTACTTCCCTTGATCAACGTGTCGACACATCTTCGCTCCCGCTCCCTGTACTCTTTCCGTAGCTCCTTCAAGTCGCCGTAGATTGCCTTACGTTCCCTGCCGCTCTTCGTCTTCTTAATCGAGGCCTGCTTCGCGTCCATCTCGGAGCGTACGTCGCGGACAATCAGGCCGGCTTCCGACGTCTGCGTGAGGACATCGAGTGAGTGGTCGAGGACAGAGGGGAGTAACCTGGCAGGGTGACCAAGCCGGAGAATGGGTATCTTGTGTGGGGACAGGCGTTCGACAATATTGTCAACGGATATGTTTGACGGACCACAGACGAGGACTCGCAAATCCCGCTTCACCATTTGTAGAATCAATTCGATGAGAGTATGAGTCTTACCGGTCCCCGGTGGTCCGTGAATCAAGGCAACCTCGCGTGACGCAAGAGCGAATCTAATCGCGTCCTTCTGAGACTCATTCAGCGTCGGATCCAGCCATTCTATATTCCCATACTCGGGATCCGCGGCAAGATCGCGAGGCACAGACGACGGGCTGCTCAGGCCGAAGAGCACCCGCATGAAGCTTGTATACTCGGACTCGGTCATCTTCTGCAGCTTTTCCATAGTCAAATTCATGCGGCGATAGGTGACATCATCGGCGAGCTTGACGAGCCAGACGCGGCCTGACAGCGCCAGGGCATCCTCCTTGTCCTCGTCGATGGCGATAGCGACGGCGTCCTTTTTTATTTTCGTGACGACTCCTCTCACGCCCTTCTTCTCCAGGTCCTTGATCTCTCGCTTCTTGGCGCTGCCGGCTGGTTGCTCCGACACCAACACGATGTCGCCCGTCCGGATGCCATGCTCAGGTAGCTCGCCACCAGCACCGGCTGTTGCGCTGTCCGGGCTTAGTTCGAGGACTGTTCGTCCACCCAAGCCGGTGCGTTGCGAAGAGACGAGCAGGTTGGTGATGGCGAGACCAGCGCGCTGCAACGACGTGGGACTAGTGTTTGAAATGAGACCGCTCGTCTCCTGCAACTCACTTTGGAGCTCGGCGTCCAACAAAGCGAGCTGTGTCGTCGCAAAGGCGGGGATGTCCACCGATTGCCTGAGGAGCGACATCCTATCGTGGTTCTCGTTGTCTGCTACCTCTCATCTCGCATCGCAGTGTTATAAATTTCTACGAAATCACTCGGCGTTACTATGAAACCAAGTACCACTTTTATTCGAGTTGCCGAGAGTGTTTGGGGTCAATTGAGTGAGTGAAATCAAAATGATTCAGTGCAGTTCAGGCGTTGTGCTAAAAGCTTGGTGGGGTTAGCGAATGGCAGCTCGCTATTCAGGTAGCTTAGGTAGCTTGATCCAGTAGCTGTGCCAGCTTGAGAGCTACATGTAGGTACCTACCCACGTCCTGGCGCCGGAAGCGGTACAGTACAGCGCGGAACACGGCATATAAATTGCAAATAAACACCTATCTAGGAAACACATCAATCACATTGTGATTTTTCGCATTTGAATCGCTATAATGGACTTCAATATTTTCAAATTATTGCCAGTCGAGTCTGACATGCTTGCTATTTGATACCGATGCTCAACTCGCCGTGGGTGGCTGTACGACTAGAACTACAATTAGACTGACAACCATGAGGGCAAAGGATAAGAAAGATATTAGGATGATCGGGCCTCTAGATGCCGGAAATTTCCCCTTTAACAACCATTTTTGGGGTTGGTAGAACCTATGGTATCCCAACAGCAGCACTAATATCGATATGGCAATGAAGGTTGTCCCGAGTGGCCGTCCTAGGCGTCGGAAATGGCGGTCGGCCTGTTCATTGGCGAGAGAAGAGTTGAGGCGAAACAATTGGGTGACCGCTATGCCAATTGAGGCGAATGCGAGGGATGTCCTTAGCCAGGCCAGAAATGTCCGTTCTGTGTATACCCTCTACGTCAGCTGTACGAGTTCGTGGGCACGAGCGCGTGGATAAGACGATAAGTCGAAGTCGAGCATACCCAACGCAAGATGATCCCTAGCGACGCTACCCTTGTTTTCCAAATCGAATGACCATATGCCATCAAAGTAGCTCCATAGCCAATGCTTCTTCTCTTCCGCTTCCTGAGGTATGCTTCCATTCCGGCCCGCAGGATCCATGCCGGGTGCCAGGGGTGGCTGGCGACTCCGAAGACTCGTTGTTGTTTGCGTGCCTTGATAGTTCATGGTATTCTTGGGTATGGCGAGGCTCGTGTTTTCGTCGGGCTCGTCGACATGGTCGGACGCGTGAGGTAGGCGGTTGGAGGGCATGGTTGGAGTACTGAGAGAACGGCCTTGCATACTCATAGAATGGGCGCGTTGTCTCCCGACCTATAGGTAGAGAGGTGTTGCATGTCAGCTTCCCCAACTCCCCAAGCTTGGACTTAGTGCGCACTACTATGTAGAGACTAGATAGAGATGGTTGCTTCTTTCGCCAGAATCACGCAAGAGGTGTGGATCGCGCGCGGGCAGCGGGGCCTAGAGCTTAAGTATAGCAGTAGCTTGGCTCTCGCTTGCGATAAATAGCACGGGCATGGGACGGACGACGGGAAGACAGACAGACAGACAGACAGACAGACAGACCTCGAGAATCTCATTGAGTCTTTCCTCCCTCGACTGCCGTGCAGAACGCGAAAGCTTGGGACCCGCATCACTACCCTGGGCATTCAACACGGATTGTGGCTGCAATCTCGAAAGCGACGATGACGTTCTTCTGATTACTATCGGTGAAGACGACGCGACCGACGCGGCCGACCTAGAACCTTCACCGGCGGCCATTGTCGAACGCATGGGGTAGCATGCGGCCACCGAGTTTCTCTCTCTCTGGTTCGGCTCGATTCAAACTCTATCCGACCGGGGCGCACAACGGAAATGTGGATGTACAGTAGCATTAGTCATTAATGCAACACCGATGCTTGTTGTGGTCAGAGAGTCTTGTGCGAGGTCGGACATGACTGGGGGGGAACCTGGGTGTATAGTAGTCTTGGTTTATTATTCCGCCCATAGATAAATATACTAGTATAAACAACAATTAGCAGGGAAGGGTCGCTCGCTTGGTTGTGTGTAGGCTACCGAGGTCCTCCTCTTACGAGAAAGAAAAGTGAGACAGGCAAGAGACAGAGAGGCATACACTACTGTGCTCTAGTCCTTGCCCGAAGGACAAGGATCCGTACCTGTTAGTATAGTTGGTCACTGGTGGCAGACTACGGTACCTAATTCAGGTTAGACAAGGGAAATACGCTAGAGAGAGGGGCGGGTTGGGTACCGGCTGACATCATCAGGGACTCGCCGTCCGGTAATGTATAGATGTGGTTTTAAAGATCAACTGAAACAGTGTCATATATTCTATCAAGTTATGATTTTATTGTTACTATTGCTATTGAATTCAATGTATACCTACCTTTTAGGTAGCAATGCCTTCGACTGGCCCACGAGCAGCCGCCATGGCTTAATGCTCTGCCCAGGGTCTAATGCCGAAGCACAACTAAATACTGCAACGTTCCGCTATCTCGGCACCGTACATTGCATTCGAAAGGTACTCAAGTCATCGTTCGTTAGCTTCTATTCCCCTCGATTTGCGCGTTCGGGATGATTGGATGATGGGGTAAATAGCGGGTACACGGCAGATCCCGCCACACATCTTCATGTTCTATACTATCTAACCCACTGAATACCAAGGTTGTATTTCTTTCTCCCATCAGCCATTCCAATTCTACTTTGACCGTCTTAGCTCTTTCACAAGTGTGAGGACTAAGACCAGGACTATCGTCCCATTTCTTCGGCTTCGGAGACTGTAACGATGCATTAATCGCTCTATATTAACATGCGCCGAGGGGCTGGAAACCTTCCGAGACCTCCGAGACTGGGACCTGCATATCATATGTATAATCATATGAGCGAAAGGCTTCAGTTAAGTTATGTGCATCATGCAACAGAGCCGAAGAGTGCCCACCTCTAAACCAGGGGGGCTTGTGCAAGTCGCACTGCCAAGATGTCAAAGGAACTTTGATTCTCGGCGGAGGCCCGCGAATTGCTTAATCATCTGACAGTTATATGAAAGCGAGGAGGCAGGAGGACTCGAGGTCAGCAATTAGCTAGTCAGACATAAGGGCTATAGATTAACCACCTATGGGAATAGGGGGGCTAGGCATTCACCTGGAAGATTGTTATAATTCGAATCTTCTTCCAAGCCCTTGTTATACACTCAGATATATTAGATTCTAAGGATAGATGAAATTCAGTCGTATCATTAGACCTGTACAGACATCCATAGCACAAAAGCCGCGGCTGGTCTTTCTGAACCGTTCGCGTTTCCACACAGAGATATGAAATTGAAGTTATCTGGGCCCAGCACCGGCTACCTATCTTGATACGATGACCCCGCGCATGTCCTACATGTTTAATTATCAAGTCCGGTCTCCTCACATAGTCGCTATAATCTTCCTTGGTCGGGGTATCGTCAATTTAGTCATTATAGCTTACTTTCATATAGAAATAATTTTTAGCTTGACAAGGAATAACGATCCATATCGCTGTACTAAACTATTCGTCATCATTATCATATTAACCACCAAACATGAAAATTTTGGGATAAGTCCCTCAACCGTAATTTCTCGCCGCCTGTCAATAACCTACTGACGTAAAACATGTTAGGGACGCCGACTAGTATAGCTCGACAGCATTCGATTCAGACCGTTGCTTGCACATCACCACCTAGAGTCAAAAATGCTCTATGAGACTCCCCCATCTCTACCGACTAATTATTATATTCTTGTGAACATGACCGTTGATGACAATAGCGTGCAACCTGGATGTATCTTGAACGACAGTAATGTCCTCGACCGGGTTTCCATCGATAAGGATGACATCGGCGTAGTAACCTGGCTGGACCTTGCCAAGGACTTCGGGATAGCCCATCATCTCACCGCCCAGAGCAGTAGCAGCGAGCAGGCTCTCTTTTGGTGTATAGCCGAATAGGTTGACGAAATGAGCAAGATCCTTGGCATACGTGCCGTGAGGCGCCCACGCGAAGCCGTAGTCGCCTCCGGGAAGCACTCGAATGCCCCGCCTGTGCATTTCCTTCATGGCCGCGCACGCTGCTTCAACCTCTCTCACCAGACCTTTCTTGGCTGCCATATCTGGTGTAAGGCCGTAGGGCGTGGCTCCGCCGTTGCAGCTTTCCACGGGGAAATTAATCGCTGGGGAAACGAAGACTATAATAGCAATAGTTAGTAATTGCGGCCTGCCTGACACTTATTCGGGGACCGAAAAGTTCCCAAAAGGCAAGAAATCCGGGAAGGTATAATATAAGAAACGAAGAGAGTTGGAGGTGACTTACTACGATCCTTGAGCTCCTCAAGCATGTCCATAGTTTCGGCATCCGTGAAAGAAGCGTGATATATGACATCGACGCCCGTCAAAGCGCACAGACGAACAGACGCCGCCGACCGAGCATGAGCGCACACACGCTTTCCTCTGTTATGAGCTTCGTCCACAGCTGCCCTAGTCTCCTTCAGGGTATAGTACGTCTCTTCCGCACCCATGGTCTCGTGGACATAGTCGCCAGTCATGCTCAGCTTGATGTTGTCGATCCCCAGGGAGACGAATTCGCGGACGACTCTGCGCATTGCGTCTTCGCCGTCGGCGAACTTCGATATGCTAGGAATGATGGCGCCTCCAGTCGTGGTAATCTCCTGGCAGCTGGCTAGGGTTCGCGGCCCTGGGATCATGCCGGATTTGATCGCCTGCTTGATCACCAGGTCGAGTCGTGGCTGGGCGCTCGCGGCCCCGAAACACATGGTGTACCCGCAGTCGAGGTAGGTTCTGGCCGATTTCGCAGTGTGTAGGACGTGTTCCTCTATGGGCAAGCTTGTAAGCCCGTCTAGGGTTGGGGAGTCATTCCAGCTTAGGTGTGTGTGGGAATCGATCAAACCACTCATCAAGGTTTTCTTGCCGTGTCCATCAATGACCAACGTGTCTGCATCAGGGCTAAACTCGAATCTTCCGACTTTCTGGATATGCTCGCCTTCGATCAACACGTCTCCTGGATATATATCCGCGCCTGTAGAGTCGAAGATGTTCACATCCTTGAACAATATCTTCTTTTTGTCACTTGGAGTATGGTTGTTGATGCTGATATCTGCCGGAGTTGGCTTATAGTCAGGCAAAGCCTTCACGTCCGTGATACCATAACCATCAAGTCCATGTCCTAAGACCCTTGCAGAAGTATCTCTAGTAGGTGCAGTGAACTTCATGTTGTATGATTGGGTTTATCTAGTAAAAATCAAGATGGATGGGATGCGCAAGATAGCTAATAAGCATGATGACCTATTTGGTCTTTCCCCGCAACTTGGAGCAAACTGCCATTTATAAGTAAGGCGTGCGTATGCTGGTATACCGACCGCAGCCATGTAGGGAACGCAGCTATAGGTGATATTGCTTACGGGTAGTGCCGATAATCGGAAAGATGCCGTCATTACTCTCGGTATCTCAATTCTAACTTGGGTGAGATCGGAATCTATGCCGAAGTACTAGAATAACTTATAACACGGGCTTATTGCCCGTCAGACCGTAAAATGATGGGCCGGTAACCACTACACTGACTCCTTTATGCTATTCCTTATTCACGATCTTCTCAGTTTACTCTCTACATCAACGAGTAATATACTGAACTCTGACGCCCCGCCGCAACGGGAAACGAAATGGCACATTCTTTCGGGTTCATTGGACTAGGAAATATGGGCTCGCAGATAGCTCATAACCTGTCGATATACTCCCAGAAACAGGCATACGCACGTGTGCAGATATGGAATCGATCAAGTGCGAAAAGTAAACAATTGGCCGAAAATTGCTATTGTGAGGTGGCAACGTCGATTCAATCTCTTGTCCAGGCCTGCGACGTCATCCATATGTGTCTAGCTAACGATGACGTGGCACGTGCCGTCGTTGATGAGATTCTCGCCGTGGGGAAACAAGGAATTATCATCGTCGATCACTCAACCTTGTTCCCCACGACTTCGAGAGCGCTACAAGAGAAAGCCACCCGCTCGGGAGTTCTTTTCTGTTCGTGCCCTGTCTTCGGGCCCCCCGCTGCCGCAAAGAGTGCTACCCTCCTTGTTGCCCTTACTGGTCGAGAGGAAGTTCGCAACGTGTTGAAAGAATACATAGTGCCAGTCATCGGGAGGGCTGCGATAGACTGCGGTGAAGATGCTTCACAAGGGGCACTCCTTAAAATCCTTGGCAACAATTGCATACTCGGCACCATCGAATTACTATCTGAGAGTTTTACATTGGCGGAGAAAACAGGGTTTGACGTGAATTGTTTCTACGATTTTATTCGTAAGACAACCCAATCTTGTTCCGATTCTAGTTCGAATTCTGCTAATTTATTGAATTAGAAATCTGGTTCCCGGCACCAGCCTGGCTGAACTATGGCAAAAAAATCCGCGACGGTGCGTTCTCAGGCACAAGTGGTTTTACAATTCCCGGTGGGATGAAGGATGCTGGATTCATACGTCGTCTTGGGGTGGAGACATCGACACCAACTCCCATCATTGATCAGGCATGGAATCATTTGGCGACTGCAGTGGTTCTTGGAGGAGACTCCCTTGACTGGAGTGCATGTGCCGCAGGAATGCGTGTAGCTGCTGGGCTCCATCCGTTTAAAGGTGAAGACTTCAGTCTCCTGAAGCCAGACGGCAAAAGCTCCGGTTCTATTTAGCATAGACATAGATATACAGACCTACCTATACAGAGGAATCGAAGTTTATTTAACGAACCTGTCATAAGGACACTTACGATTGTTATTAGCGTATCCTCGAACCGTGAGACATGCTTCGTGTGCCATTCCAATCCTCTATGACATAATAAGGTCAAAGGTGTGTTATATAATAACCTCTTATATCATGATAATACTATATCAATAACAATTTCCCGATCCTCTACTACTTCACACATCGGTCTCAATGGTGGCTCATATAACAAATAACGGGATTATATCATTTGGTAAAGATGGTACAAGTAGGGAGTAAAAGAATATCGCTAGCTATAAGCGAAGTTTCGGTGAGGGGTAAAATATTAGACGGAGGACAGGACTGGTAAATTTTGAGGGTCCTTATTCGTCAATCTACGAAGTGCTTCAGCGAAATAACCCAGTTGCCTGAATGATTTATTTATTCACTCCTAAACTATCGCTAAACCTTTGACAATTTCACTACACCTAGCAGAAGCTTCCAGCATATACCAATGGCCGACACCAGGGAGTAAGATCTGTTCCGCGTTCTCTCCCATGGAATTGACGAGAGACTTGCCATTTTCCACTGTCGATACCTTGTCCTCCTCGCCTGATACGATCTTTGTGGGGACATTGATACACTCCAGTTGAGGAAGTGTACTGTTTATTAGAGCCTCGATAGCTAACGCATAGCCTTGAGGGTCTTGCCGAGTCAACATCTCCCTTGCCAGCGCGACCTCGCCTGGTCGCTTTGCGAAGGATTCAGAGGCAAAAGCATTGGAAATCACTATATCTGCAACAGCTGCCATCCCGACTTGCCTGACTGCCGCTGCACGTCCGGCTAAGGCATGTTGACTGATCGCGGATGGCGGGGAGACAGGTCCGAATAACACCATGGCTTTGACAGCGTGTGGTGCTTTCGGTGCCAGGTGCAGAGAGATAAGGCCTCCTAGGGAATGGCCTACGACGAGGACTTGCTCGAGTCGAAAATGTGAAATCACAGCTATAGTATTCATAAGATGAAAAGTTCAGAATATGCAGGGACCCCAAGATCGCACGCACCTTTACAATCCTCAACGTATGAGTCAATGCTCGTAGACTTTGGGACGGCGCTGCGGCCATGACCGCTCAAGTCAAACCGAACCAAATCGAATTCCTGTAGGCTAGAAACGAGTGTCTGATAGGCGTTGGTGGTACCTCCTAGCCCATGAACGAATAAGATACATGGGCCGGATGGGTTTCCTTCCCTTTCGACATATAAAATTCCATTCGGGCCTTCAATCTCTCCGGAAAAGCTGAGTTTAGATGCCATCTTAAAGATTGGGTGTTTCTCTCTATAGTGAGATGCCTCCGGGTTTCCATAGGTGTGTGTCAAAGCTTATAAAGTAGCAATAGTAGAGTTATCCCCGGTCTACGGAGATTCGGCAAGATGCCGCGATTTGGTCGGAAAAATGGCAGGGGTCCCTTCGAAGCGGAGTTATCTATAATCGGGAGAGCTAAAACCAAACCTAAACTCTGGAGCACTAGATCTTTACAGTACCGTTAGCGACTCTAAATAAGTACGGCACGATAGCTTCGCATGGGCGGCTGGTTGGCTAATTCTAGGATGGTTGGTATGCATCAATACAGTACTACTACTGGCCTGCACTATGCTTATAAGCTAGGCAGGGGTCCCACGGGCACTGCCCTCACGGGCACCCAACACTAAAAAACGCCCTTAATTACTTAAAACTATTTAAATTATTAAATTTAACTGTAATTGCCTAATTTTTAGTATTTTTAACTAAAATATAGTTTTTT